>JARHVA010005039.1:262500-337500 GCA_037957365.1 Torreya grandis | reverse complement strand
ACATGCTTACATTTTTATATCTAGCTTGAAAACCTTATGAATGTTGGATCTAACATACATTTTACTTTTCTAAATTATGCTTAGATTATTTTACATTACAATTTCATGTATATACATCATATTGGTTTATCACATAGATATCTTATATTTTCATCTTGACACACATGATGCATAGATTTTTTTTGAAATAATTATTATAGAGGTTCAACAACTCTCTTTAAAAGAGGGGGCCTTTATCAAGGTTGTCATAGAAATCAAGGCATCTAAGTGCACTCATAAACATAGTTTGCATCATGTAGACATATATTAATAAACTTAGACTAAGTAAAATATAGTGACATATAGTCACACATAGATGAGTCTCAATTTCTCTTAGAAACAACACTTTTGGGAAGTAGAGTAGTACACTGCTAGAAGTGTAGTGCATTGTAGTCTACTCCTTATTGTATTGACTAGTAGCCATGATAACATATAATTTTTCAATTTCTAGAAAGGTAATTTAGGTACAATTTAGATTTGCATAGTCTCAGTCATAAACTATCATATATGCTTAGTATATATTCAATTTTTACACAAAATTAAATATATTTCTTAGATTGGGGACATCATGTACGGCATGATCACTTTAAATTATGTTTTAGATATGCACATACACATATTACCATAACTCAGTCAAGAATCCATATGCATAGATATCATAATTAGGGGCATGTGCATGACACCTTATTTCATTATATACTCAATTTACACTAGTTCTCTTAGATGAAATGACAACGCCACATCATTAGCCATGTTATATACTCTAGACACAATATGCACCAATTTTACACCAGGATCACACAAGATTGATGCCTCAATTTTTTTTTATAGAAGTTAGCATTATTGAGTGTCCTAGAGATAGTTTACATTCTTGAGTGACCCCTTAGCTATTTTAAATTTTAGAGTTTTTGAGTGGCTTAGATCCATCTAATATATTTTTGTGACACCATATAATTTTAGTTTTAGATTCATATACTTCACATGGGTAGGCAATTATGGATTCATAACCTACTTGATTTTTTGAGCCACCTATATAAGAGAGTTTGAAAAGTTATTAGTGGAATCCAAGTCATTCATAAATTAAAATAAACTTAAAAGGGGTCAGAAATGATTAGTTTTATATTTGATTTTGATATTTATTAAGGACTTATTCATACATGTGTCATTTTTAGGACATGCAATAAAGCATAGTTCATATACTTAGACCCACATTCAAAATTTTCACCTCAGAGGTAAGTCTAGGTATGTTTCTATTTCATTTATCCTATTCATTTCACTTTTCTACATTTATATAATGAGGGTGAATATAGCCATCTAAAATATCATTTAATGTGATGAGTTTCACTTGAGACCACCCTATCCTTAACTTATCCATAGACCTATCTTAGGGCCTCTTTTGATCCTTTTCCAATTCCTATGTACATCTATTCCATGCCCATATATATATATATATATACATATATATATATATATATATATATATATATATATATATATATATATATATATATATATATATATATATATATATATATATGCATTGAACCATCACCTAGGCATTCTAGATCATTTTTCATATGTGTTAGCCACCTAGACAATATTGTGACCCCTTTGGTCTATAATGAAATGCAATATTTATAAAAGGGGTAATGTTATTGACACTTACCTTATTTTACCCCTAACAGATATATTTCCACTCCCTAAAACATCTTAGGGTCAACCTAGACTGATTTCATGTCTTGACAAACATCAGAACACTATATAAAGACCACTTTCATTCATTTATCCCTTAAATGGAAATTCCTATGAAAAACCTCAAAAATAGTATTGAAAATCAAGGTTATTAAACCCTATTTATCCATATCTATACATAAATACATTTACAACATCCTAGAGCTCAATTTTACTTAGACTTTCAATTTCAAGTCACACTTAAAACATTCAAATCGACATTCATACTTAGACACGCTAGAACCAATCTCACTTAAAAAAACACTTATATTTGGATAAATACAACAATCTTGATCACTTTTTGAGGTATTAGTATGTAGGCAATGCTTAACACATGGGATTTTGAGGTCACTCCAACCTACCCTAATAACACCACTCTTATTACACTTATTTTCATCAAAAACCTTAAAAACATGGAGGCTTAGGGTTACATAATGAAATCAATCAAAATGAAGTACATATGATGATCCTAGTGATAGTTATGTCAGTACAAGATTCTAAGAATAGAGCTAAAGTCTACCCAAAATTTTACTGCTTCATTACATAGAGTAAATAAAATTTCACATAAGTTCAATAGAATAGTGTACTATTAGAAAAGAGTGTTATGCTATTGTCTAAGGTCAGTTATGACACCTGTTCTCTACCAATGACACTTTTCCCTACTTATGTACTACTTTTTATCCTACCACTTGTCTATTTTAGTCATATTTTCCATCTAAGTACACCCTTTTCAATTCATTGCTATTTATAGTCTAATCAAATAAATAAATTATTATAAAAATTAATGGTTATTGATGTTGGAGTATTTTATTACCTGATTTACATATTTGGCTCTTTTATATACTTAGGGTTTTATATTAATTCCCAAAAAAGTAAAATCACAAACCCATCAATTCTCCATATTGGTTGATATTTTATTTTTGATAAAATTATGAACTTTAATTCACTATTATTTATGATAAATTTAGTTTCATATGTATGTGTATATTTAGCCTTAAAAAGTTTGTAAAAGACTCGTAGATAACTAAGACTTGTAGATAACTTCTCCAATGTTCAAATGTCAGTAGGGAATATAATTATTGAAAAATAAAAAAACATAAAAAGGAGTGTAACAAGCCTTTGATGACCCAAATCACCCCCACAATGATAACTTTAGTTGCATATGTATGTGTAAATTTAACCTTAAAAAATTTGTAGAAGACTTGTAGATAAAAAACTTGAAGAGAACTTCTCCAATGTTCAAATGTTAGTAGGGAATATAATTATTAAAAAATAAAAAAAACATAAAAATGAGGAGTGTAACAAGCCTTTGATGACCCAAATCACCTCCACTATGACTAAACACTACCTACATATCCAATACTCTATGGAGGGAAACCCAAAAAAATAATAGTTTTCAAACTAAGAGTGTTTTGTGTAATTGTGCTCCTTTGAATATATAGAATCATCTATAAATTGATTAAATACATTATCATGATTTTCTTATGGATGTATGAAAGAGTATTTTTTATTGGTTGAGGATTAATTTTAGTGATAAAAATCATAATTGGTATGAATAAGTAATTTTTACATAGTGTGTAGTCATGTAAATATGCCTTCATATTTAAATTTATGAGTGGAATAATGAGTGACTTGAGTGTTCATTTATAACAATCTCAAATATGTAATCAAATGTTTTTTTATTGAGCTTCAATGGGGGATTTTTTAAATAGGGTTCAAACACCCTAGGATAAGTACAAAAAAATAAGAAACAAAGGTCTACCAAAAATCCAAGAGAAAACATAGACAAAACAAGGCCAAATACAACCAGAAAAAAGCCCAGATACAACTGAGATACATCAACATAATAATAAAAATACCTAAGAAGTTATTCCATATCTATATTTCTTGAGCCATCCTCTTAGAAACATTTCATCCTTTTAATATTAGAATCAATTTGTAACAATAGTTTATCTTATTCTAGATCCTTCTGATAGAAGTTACACTGAATTTATTTTCCTTTTCCTTTATTGACATACTTTATGTCAAATAATTCACCCGATTGATCCCTAAGATTCTCTATGTTTATAACCCCCTCATTCAAGGCAACCTTTTTATAATTTACCAATAAACTAATATTATTTTTGAGTTTCTCATTCTCATTCTTAAGCATGTCAACCCTGAACTGAAGAATTTGCACCTATTGGTTTTCCTCCTTGGCAACATTATCTTGATGCAACCTATCATTATTCCATATCTATATTTCTTGAGCCATCCTCTTAGAAACCTTTTATCCTTTTAATATTTGAATTAATTTGTAACAATAGTTTATCTTATTCTAGATCCTTGTGATAGACGTTACACTGAATTTGTTTTCCTTTTCCTTTACTGACATACTTTGTGTCAAATAACTCACCCTATTGATCCCTAAGATTATAAATTTTTAGAACCCCCTAATTTAAGGCAACATTTTTACAATTTACCAATAAACTAATATTATTTTTGAGTTTCTCATTCTCATTCTTAAGCATGTCAACCCTGAACTAAAGAATTTGCACCTATTGGTTTTCCTCCTTGGCAACATTATCTTGATGCAACCTTTCATTATCCTATTGTAGAAACATGACCTTCCCTTTGAGATTAGTTAACTCCCTCATAAAACATTACATCATGGATTGTTGAGGATCCAACTCTTTAAAAAAAAAATCAACATTTTCATTTCCTTTCAAAGAACTAATTAAGGAATTTAAATTCTCATGTAAATCATTATGTTGATTATTAGGGGAGAGATTACCTTTTTCATTCACACCATATCTATCTTTCCTCTTACCTAATTAAATATTATTAGGTTGAGAGGTCTTACTAGTACCAATAAGATCCTCTTTTTGATTAAAAGCTTCATTTTTAGTCTTATATTCTTCCATAAAGATGGACTCACCCAATAGATTGACCTGAATCCCCCTTTTTTATCTAAATAAATGTCTAGCTTATTTGGAGACCTAACCACGCTCCTCAAATGTTTCTTTATTTTATCTTTATTTTTATAAGGTTTCACCTATGCAACTTTAGAACATTTGATAGATGTGATCTTAGAAGATTGATCCTCTATATTCTTACTAACATTTCCTAGGTATTTGATCTAGACCTTCTTGATATTCCTAATGTCCATAGGTTTGTCCTCAATAGTTTTATTCTAAGGTTGAGATATATCAGGGTTTAGATTTTTCAAGTCCTTAAAATATATATTAATTAAAAATATAACCTCTTCATGCCTAGGAATAACGTACTTGCCATCTTTGAATTTCAATATGGAAGCTTCAAGGGAGTGAAGAACATAAAAGGGAAGGCTTAAAGGCACAACATGTATAAAATAGTTTAAGAAGATGAATAAATACCCTCTAACAATGTTATACCTACCTTTGAGCATAATGTATTTAATTAAATGAAAGTTAACTTACCCAAATTGTGTCGAAAGAGATTTCTAGTCAAAGCCATTGTGCATAGTCTCCAAAATTTCCCCTTATTATTAAAAAACCTCCTTATCTCTTTTGAAATATCTAAATTTTAATATATTATTTCCTATATAGTCAAGCTTGTTACATGGGTAATTAACTCAGTGATTTCCAAAGTGATGCCATTGATTTTGATTAATCTATTTTCCCAGACATTAGAAAATAAGGTCGAAATATGGATGTCATGACCTTTAATATTTTCCATGAAACCTGTGAAACCACCAACATTCAAGGTATCAATTTTTTTTTCATTATTCTTAAATTATTTAGTCAATTTTGGTTCAATATTATTTGTTAACCCCATAATACTCTTAAAGATACCCAAATTAGGGGAGACAAAGACTATCCCAACCCCAAAAGGTTGTAGAACCAACAAACTCTAGATTTGTGTTTTTGCTTCCTTTGGTTATGTTAAAAAAAATAAGAATGGTAAAGAATAGATCCATAAGATTCCTTATGAGGCCAAAAAATAAAATATGAATAAAAAATGGACTAATATTAAAAGCTAGTCTAGGGTTCCAAAGTTTCCTCCACCTTGACTTAGGAGAGTTCCCCAATTTCTCACAAATTATGAACATTAGAAAATACTTCACTCTTTATCCTCTGGACAATGTACCTAGGAAGTTTTTAAAAATCCATCCAAGTAAATTTACCCAAAGAGGTCACACCCCTATTAACGAACCAATCCACTATTGTATTTTATTTACAATAAATATGTAGGATTATAACATGTTTTATGGGGTCAATAATGGATATTTCTTCATTAATTACTAGCTTAATGGTCTAATTAATAAAATTTTTCCTAAAAAAATAATTCAATATGTTAAGGGAGTCTCCCTCTACAATGATAAATTATACCCCCATTTGTTGAGCCAATTTAAGACCCCATAGGGTAGATAGGTATTCAGCCTAGTGATTGGACTTGATACCCATATCTCCCACAAATGTTGCCATAAAATTACCCTGATGGTCTCTTAGGATACCACTTCCTCCAACTAGACCTATATTCCATTTGGAATCTCAATCAAAATTTATCTTTACTCAACCCAAAGGGGTGGGGGGTTCCATTTAGTTCTTTTTCTAATCTCATCTTTAGTATCCATCTTAACTAGACTATAAATATCATTTTGCCAATTGAGAGAAGAAATTTGTTCCACGTGAAGATGGATTTTTCCTTTATTATTCAATTCAATGTTACAGTTCTCCAAGATGGCCTCAAGTATCCTTTTGGATATAACTTTGTTTCTACATTTCTTTTCTCTAAATATTCTATTTAGTACTCTTTCTGAATACTCCAAATGATATGGGGAAAAGAGAGCTTCCAATTTTTTCTGATAAGATTGTTCCTAAAGGGACACTCTCATGATTACCATACTTCCATAGAGACCCTAAATGAACCCACACAACATTAAATTTAAGGAGAATAAAACTCCAAATATGGAAGTTAAGGTAAGGGAGGAATTAATTTAAAAAATTGACCATTGTCAGGAAAAGAAAAATAACATCCCATAAGGATAGTAATGCCTTCAACCACCTATTGGGATTTGTTGTTACATAGGGAAATATGTGGATTTTTTTATCTTGGTTTGTCCTAATATATGCTTAATGGCATTTATATTAATCATAACATTTTTTAAAGTGATAAAATTTTGATTTGAAATAAAAATATGTCTTTACATGTACTTAGGATAGGGTAAAGTTGTAAAATACATACTAATTAAGTGAAAAATTTAATTAAATATAAAAAGTGGGAAAAAAGGACATGATCACGTATTCATGACTATATTTAGGTTACTAATATTATCCCTACCCCCACCTCACTAAGTCTAGAAATGAACTAGTTATATCAAAAGAAAAATATACCTTAGTGTTCAAGACGCACATTATCTTTGAGATAGTGTTCCAATCATGCAAGGCACCATTTTATTTTATAAATCCTAAAAACAAATGAAATACTTAATTTTTTCTTATGAAAAATAAAATTTGAAAATCTTGATTTTGAAAATTACTTAAATGTTGAAATTTGAAAATGTTTGAATCTTAAAATTTGAATATGTTTGAATATTGAAATTTGAAAATGTTTAGCTATTAAAATTTTAAAATGATCAAATATGAAAATAATATTATGGTAAAATATTTATACACATAGTATTTTTAAGTTTATTAGCTACTGACACTTTCTATTATAATAACTAATCGAGATTCAATCTCTATGAGTGCATGCATTAAGGAGTGCATCTGGAAAGGGGTGGGAAGGACTTTTTTACTTTTAAATATATGTAATTACATATATAATGATCATATAATTCATATTACTATATCATATTTATTATATTGTCCATCCTACCTACCTCATTCCATCCTATTTTTAGTAATTTTACCAATTTCCTCATATCTAATGGCATCAATTAGGTTGATACCATTTGTTTCATACATATTGCTTCATTGTAATGTATCAATCTAGATGATCTAGTTTTGAGAATATTTTAATAAATTTCACTACTTTATCCTATTAAATGTATTTTAATGTTAGTTAACTCCTCTTAACTACATTTATATTTCATATGTTATTGACTTAGCCTAAGTTTGGGTATTTGATCACTATATATAGATGAATATTTTCATTCAAAACATATACATAAACTGTTTTGAACTTATCTTCTCTACTTCCACTCACACATCTACACTACATCTCATTTGGAGGAGTCATATGTAGAATCACAACTTGAAGGAAATTTGTCTTATGGGGTCTTGGATATTTCCTCGGAGGTATTTTATTAGCTTAGATCCTATTTTTACATCCTTTGATGAATTCATAACCACAAACTATATTTTAAACCACTATTGGCGAATGAAGAGACTAAGTCTCAAGAGATCCACAGAGAGGCAAGTATTTATAACCCTATATTCTTTCTATTATTTCCTTTAGTACATAGATGTTGATTGTTGTTTAGTAGATAAATTTATGTGTGTAACCTTCTATAAGTTATCTATACACTTATATTTACTATGTCTATAGGATTAATTACAATTTTCATTTATCCATTATTAGGTAGCCTACACTTGTATTTGTATACTATGGCTCCTTACTCATTTTTGTTATTCTAAACCTTCACCTTTGTTTGATTTAATTTACTTTCACAACTACTTAAATTACCTTTGAAAATCCTTTAATTTTATAATTAGAGGTATAATTAGAGTTATACCCTTGTTTCATAAGGATAAATTATTTGGAACCATTTCCTTTGTCATTAGTGAGTAGGTACTCCTCTTTTGAGGTCTACAAATCCATACTTGGTCACAACACAAACATTAGGTATCACGAGATATTTGATTTAACATCTTTGATTTTAAATATTTAAAGATATGATAGTTGTAGGATAAACCTAACTTGAGAAAAAAAATTGGTGAAACTAACATGAATCTTACTATTACCTTTACTCTTTCATCCAAATATATCATCCAACTAGATATAGTTCATTTTCAATTTTTCATTTTAATCAACTACATTGACCAATATGATATAATTATTTATTAGTTTTATAGTTTATTTAATTATATTGTATATCCTACAACAATTTAGTTTCAGTTTTGTTTTCAAGTCAACTCTATCAGACAATGTGATATAATATCCTTCATATCTATAAATGACATCAACCATCCTAAGTTATTGTGATTACATACACTACATCAGACAAATTGATATAATTATGTTATATGTTTATAAATACATTGAATATCACTAATATAATATAATTTGTTTCATTTTATCATAATTTGGTTCATTATTTTTATTCTTTTATTTCAATTCATTGGATCTATTGAGATTTGAACTTAATTCTTTATTTGTTTGGTTTTTTGTAGAAGTTGTGTTCCAAAAAATTTCAAATTACATAGTTATTGGCATGTAGGTCTAAATATTTTATTACTTAAAATACATCATGGAATGATGGTATTTCCCCAATACTCATATAAATATTAAAACTTTAAACACAAAATTATGTTTTCACATGCCTCACACTATTTTAGAAACACATAGGATTTTATTTTATTGAACCTTAGGAAACTAGACATCTATTTGATTTTATGGTGAACTTAAGATGAGTGAATTGCATAGGTAATGTACTCTAAATATACTCTATATAATGAGTTTATTTATCTAAAACATTGGGATAACAATAATAAATGAACAAGTAATTATGTTTGAGGGGCCACATTATCAATTAAATCCTTTTAGTATATCTATATTATCTTGTTTTTAAATAATTATTTATATTCAATTTGATTTATAAATTTTTTATTGTATTATAGACTACATCATTCAATGTTGATAGAGTTTATAACTACATCAACCAAATTGATACAATTGTCTATGTGTGTGAACTACATTATCAAGGTCAAAAATAGTTCCTTAGATTTGTTTCCTTGATTACATTAGTTAGATTAATATTATCTCATTATTTAACATTATTTATGAATGAATTCATTATCAAACTCTATAGTCTACTTTGCTTGAAATTTATCAACTTGGCTCCATTGACCACCTCAATAGAGTCTATTAAGCTTAGTTTCTTCCTATCTCACTACATCATCTAGTTATATATAATGCAATTTATACCAACATATAATTTATTTATTTCATCAGCTATATTAATATAGTATATTATTTTTAACTATTATCTAGCTGACTACATCATCCAACTATATACAGTCTGTTACTCCCAATATCTAACTACCCATCCACACCATCCAAATCAATATATTATGCTTGTCTCACTATATAATTTATTTAGTACATCATCTAGATTTATTTATTATATTAATATCAACCTCTTTTCCTAATTTAATGCATTTTTTAACTTGATATAGTATGATTTTCTTGATTTAAGTTCTTGACTACACCATCTTAGTTGATACAATATGATTTTATCATTTTTCCTCTTCCATCATGTAATACATCTTTGGTGATTTTGAATAGATAACCCAAAAAGAAAGGATGGATTTGACCAACTACCATGAATATTATATACCTCATTTTCCTTTAACTAATTTGGAAAATTAAAATACAAATAATTTTCATGTATCTACTAGAACTAAAAACTATGAACCAATTATTCTCAAACCTCTTGATCCAATTAACTATCCTCCACACATTCCAATTGTGGTGGATGAGAGTGACCCTGAATATAATCTCAAAATGATCATTTAAATTAAATAACATAATAATAATAGGGTTAAATACCCTTTGGTGATCTACCATCTCATGATAGTTCCTCATGTGGAGTTTCTTCCTTACCTTACACATATAGTTTCTACCAGATTTAGGCAAATCATTACATAATTTTATCTCTCTTCTTCCTCCACCATACCAAGTATTTATACTAACTTGGTGGGTCTTTATTTAGTTGGCATAATCAACATGCCCAAACTCATCCCCATGTTAAATACATAACTATTTCATTTCAAAAATATACTCAAGCTTACTATTCTAATCAACAAAATCTTAATACTCATCAAATCATATTACAAACCATGAACTAAATGGATAATATTTAAACCACTAATAAAAATAAGATGATGTAAATGCAAAAATAAAATTTTCAAATGAAAAAACGTCTTTATCAACCTTACTATTGAGTGAAAAAATCATTTTCCCCCAAAACCCCCTTATATATGCATATGCAAATATAACTCCCCAACCTCCACTTCTTAATAAAACAACTAAACATATTCAAAATAAACCATTAGTTATTCAAATTACACACATAGTCATAGGAGGTTGCATTGCTATCATCACATATAATGGATCCATAAATACCACTTTGCATTTTAAATATTTTGGTAACATTTACAAATATTTTATTAGGCTAAACACCTTTACAACTACCAAACTTCTAACCAAAAGCTTTTGTGGCAATGCCCTAAATTAGTACAAATAATTCATGTCAATTGTTAGCATATTAATGTAAATAACTTATGTTAATGACTAGGTTATATTATATATGCATCTTGTTAGTGTGGTTTTAATCATTTAGGTTAATAGGTTAGTTGGTTTGATGGGTCTAGATATTTTACACTACCCAATGTTTATGGTTCCACCCACCTTCTTATTTATTTGGTGTTTCTTTTGTGCCTATATAATAAGCTTCTATGTATTGTTTATTTACATTGGTTAATTCATTTATCAATCTCTTCGATGATTCTAATATGGTCTCAAAGCTTATGATTTAGGAAGCTTGTGAGGGAGACTATGGAGCAAGAGAGGACAATCTTATTAGGGAGGGGTGTGAAGTACTCAATTGAGAGCCAAGAGAAGGAAAATTTTAATTTTTTTTCCATTATTAGATAGAAAGCCACTACTCATTGAAAACATAGCAGAAGGTCTATTAGGATAAGAAAAAATAGAAGGAGAAAAAGTAGAGGCTCTTGGCCTCCTTTTAGTTTTCCTTATTTTCTCCATGCAGGATGTATATCATATAATGTTGTTAATCTTGCAAGAAAAGACCAAAAATTCATTTTAGCATTATTTTTTATGATTACTATTTTTATAAAATTATTTGGTCTATGAGTATGATCATATCAACTAATAGAATGGAATTTGGTTGAGAATCAGGTCCAAAAATAGTGTCTGATGTTGGCTAGTTAGTAAATTCTATATGGTTTGGGGGAGGAGACCATATTTTATTTAGGCATTATTTATGGTGTGTGAGGGGTCTAAAATTTTATCTATTCTTAGATAAGAGCACAAGAGCTGACAAAATTCTATTTGGCTGAGTATCAACTTTAAAAGTTTAGGTGATTTTGATTAGTCTAAAAAATTATGCAAGGTTAGATACTAAAGTCTTAAAATTCATTATTTATTTCAATTTTTTTGTTTTTTTCTTAAATTGAAATAAATTCAAATATTTATCATATAAGGTGTATTATGGACCTATAGGTTATTAATTATCATGGAAATGTCTAGAAACTTGAAAATTTCACCATTTTTGAGTTTTTTATCTAGATGTTGATGGAGAAGGAATTTTTGAAATCATATTTATAGTTTTTTTTATTTAATTATTTTCATCAGTTTTTAAGGAAAAAAGTTTATAATATCCCAAATAGTATTGATTTTTTTGCTAAAAACTAGAGGTATTGAATAGTTTGTGATTTGAGTTTGTGGGAAAGAGAAATTTTGTGTAAAATCATAATTTTTTTTGTATTTTATTCATTATTTTTATAAAAACTAGGTCAAAATGGCTAGTTTATAACACCTCTTGTTGTTAGACTCACAAAAATTGATAGGCAAGAATTTTAATGTGTGGAGTCAAATGATTTTGATGATATGTGAATATCAAAATCTTGATCAAATAGTTCTCGATAAAGAGAAATAGCCTACCACTGATACTAATGACTATAACAAATACCATCATGAGTCTCTTATGTTGTTATAACTCTTAGTAGTAGATAATCTAATCTCATAGGTCATAAATGTGAGTAGTGCATCAAATTTTGTGGACTAATATTACTTTTAAATATTAGGATTATGAATTAAATTGGGTATTATATTTGATTAATTTATTTTTTTCCACTAATTTATAACAAGGTGGCTCCATTTTGTTAATTTTTATTGAAGACTAGTGACATAATTGATTAGTTGAAGTTTATGCAGAAGCCTATTGATGTGAAAGATTTGATTGTTCTAGTTATGTAGAACCTTCCACCTTCATTTGTGTCATTTTGGAGTCTTTCCACATGATTTTTGAGACACAAAATTTGGAGTTTGAAAAATTATCCACATTACTATTGTAAAAGGAGAGATGAAAGAAGCAAGTAGTTTTGTTTGCATCTACTTCCATAGAGAGTGTTTTATTCATCAAGGGAAAGGGTAATTAGTTTGGTAAAAATACTAATTCTCCAACAAAAAATTCACAATTAAGTGGTTATAATAAGATATCTAAGTGGAAATTTTTTTACTTCAAGTAACTTGGTAACCTTAAAAAAGATTACAGGAAAAGACAATAAGATATTACTAACCCTAGAAATAAAGCTCATCATGTGAATGTAGATGAAGTTAAAGGCAAGGAAACATCTCATTATTTTAATTTTATGGTTTTTAGTGGTACTTATTTGGAATATTAGGATTGGTGCTTTGATTTAAGGGAATCTTTCCATTATACATGTTATAAGGACTGGTATGTGGATTTTATTGAAAATGATATTATTAATGAATCTATATCTTTGAGACATGGTATAACTCATTTTATGAAGGGATATGGTAATGTTTAGAACATTTTTAATGGTACCATTTGGTATACATTTAATAATGTTAGGTATGTGATAGACATGAACATAAATTTACTTTCCATTGATTAAATCATAAGGAAATTTAATTTTGTTATAAAGTTTCAAGGACAATAATGTTTAGTCACTACCAGAGATAAAAATATTATTATTGTTGGGATTGGTGAAAAAGGATTATATAATCTTGAAAATCCATAGAGGGAAAAGGAAAGTTTACTTGTAGTGGTTTATAACACAAGTTTGTTATGGCATGAAAGGTATGGGCATTTCAATTGCTAGTATTTAATACATTGAGAAAGACTATTATGGTTAAGGTAATTCCTTATATTTAGGATAGTAATCATGTATGTACTATATGTCAGTTAGGTAAGTGTGTTAGACATTTAATTGATGTTGGTAAAGCGTAGAGAGATAAGAAAGTGTTCAACCTAGTTTATGAAAATTTACATGGTTGACTATAGATGCTTACCCCTTGTGTAGCCTATTATTTTTTTATTGTTGATCGATGATTTATATAGGAAAAAGTAGGTATACTTAATAGTGAATAAATTTGATTATTTTTCTAACTTAATTTATTGGAAATATATGGTGTAAAAATAGGTGGGATGGCTAGTGAAATATCTTAGAATATATAATGGGGGTGAGTTCACCTCAAAATAGTTCAAGTAATATTGTGCCTTTTAATTCATATAAATATGGTATTTTACCCATTAAAATATATATAAAAAAATAGAGTTGTGGCAAGGTGGAATAGGACAGTGATAGACATGGCTCATTGTATGGTCCAAAATAAAAATGTACCATATAGGTATTGGGTAGAATAAATGAATATAATAGTGTACATCCTCAACAAAAGTCCTAAAAAACATTTGAGAATATGAATCTAGAAGAGGCTTGGTTAGGTCAAACTCTACATGTAATTAATTTTAGATTTTTTGGTTATGTATCTTTAACAATTTTTACTAGTCAAAAGAGAAGTAACTTAGATGCAAAAATCAAAACATACAAGTTTTTTGGATATAATGAGCAATCAAAGGCCTACATATTACTTTATGTTTCTACTAAAAAATTAATTTTAAATAGAGATGTCATAGTAAATGAATAGATACCATACTTCATAAAAACTAGTACAATTTTATATATTGAGTCATTGTTTCCTTATAATGATTCTATTATGAGTTGTGATGTGAAAGTTGGGTAAGATTCTAGTTCATCAATAGAATCACATTCTATGGAGGTAATTATAGTAGGTAATTATGAGGTTATATAATAAAAAACAAATAATATAAAGTGGTAATCTACCATAATGGACACACTAAAGGAGGGAGACTTGTCACAAAGTGTGGAAGGAAGCAGATTGAGATCATGAAATAGTTTAGTAATAGAGGTGAGAATGACAATTTTCCTCTTACATATATTGTTTCACATGAATTTAAGCCTACTTATTTTTTAGAGGCCAAATGGAAGACTCATATGGAATCATCAATGTAATTATAATATGATTACTTGATGAAAAATAAGACTTGGGAGCTAACAGAGCGACCACTAGGAAACAAATCCATTGGTTCTAAATGCAATTACAAGGTAAAATACAAAGTAGATGGTTCTTTGGACATATGAAAAGCTATAATTGTTTCAAAATGTTATGAACAATAAGAAGGGTATAATTATTAGGATAAATTTTCTCATACTAAAAAGATGGTAACTTTTTGGTTAATTGTTACTATTGCTACTTAGTTTGGATGGTAGGTGCACCAAATAGATTTCAAGAGTGTCTTCCTAAATGGAGATATAGATGAGGAAGTCTACATGGTTTTTCCATAGGTATTTTTTGTTCCTAGTAAGTAACATCTTGTTTCTGGGTTGATAAAATCCTTATATGGTCTTAAGTAGGCTCCTCGAGCCTAGTGTATGAAAGTAGATTCTTACCTTAGGAAGTCTAGTTTTAAAAAGTGTAATTCTAAATTAAATCTCTATTTAAAGGTGTCTAGTGATGATATCTTGAATCTAATTTTATATTTTGATGATAAATCCATCATTGGGAGTAGTTTTATTCTCATTCATTAGATGAAATATGATATTTGTTGTGATTTTGACATGATAGACTTAGGACTACTAAAATATTATTTGGGTTTAGAGTTTTGGTAAGGTAAATATTTTATATTCATCTCACAAAATAAGTATGATAAATCATTGATAGAAAGGTTTAAAATGATGGATTTTTAATCCAAATCACACATCCATGAAAGTTGAAGTTAATTTTTTATAGACACTACTTCACCATCAGTCAATGCAATAGTGTATTGGTAGCTAACAAGTAATCTCATTTACCTCACTACTTTTAGACCGGATATTTGTTTTGTAATGTGTTTTCTATCTTTATTCATGTCTAAAACACATTAAGTACATTAGTTATCTGAATAATGAGTCTTAATATATGTCAAAGGTAGTCTTGAGTTTGGTGTAATATATAATAAGTCTATATATTTTGAGCTTTTAGGTAGGATTAGTATATTCAATATAATCTATATAAATATGTGTATTCACTCTTACTTTAGGAGTTTTATCATGGTAGAGAAAACTACAAATTATAGTGGAATTATCTTTGATATAAGAAAAATATAAATTTATGGTTAGTGTAGGTTATGAAACTATGTGGATAAATAAAATCTTGGAGGATCTTCAGTTTGAGTCATCAAATCCTAATTTTTTTTCTGTGATAACTAGAGTGATCTAAAGATGGTGAAAAATATAGTATCCCATGATAAGACTAAACACATTGAGGTTCACCATCATTATACCCTAAGTTGTTTAAAAATGAAGACATCAATCTTTTATACTACCCTAGTGCAGAGCAACCAATTGATATAATGATCAAACCACTTAGTTTAGACAAGTTCATAAAATTTAGGGATAAACATGGTCTTGTTTCTAGTTTATTTATTAAGGGAGGGTGTTATCATATTATTGTAAATACCTTAGGTTAATGATTAAGGTATATTATTTATGCACCTTATTAGTGTGGTTTGAACCACTTAGTTTATTAAGTTAGTTGGTTTTATAGGTCTAGATATTTTACACTACCTAATGTTTATGGTTCCACCCACCTCCTTATTTCTCAAGTGTTTCTTTTGTGTTTATATAATAGGCTTATCTGTATTGTTTATGCATGATGGTTAATACATTTCTCAATCTATTTGTAAATTCTAATATCTATCACTCTATATATTATATATAACTTAGTTAACACATTGGTTCACAAATTTTAGACAAATGATATTCCTAAAAATATATTAGCCCATTTTATTAATTGTAAATGTGCATAATCTAAAACTTCCCAAACTTATATCAATCAATAGAAATATTTATATAACAAGGATAAACACAACATGTCAAAATATAACCTCTTCCACTTTTTTACCAATTATCTTCATCATAAACTACAATTCAAAGTCATATATCTCTCTCAAAAATCATGGAAGAAAACCTTAATCAATGTAAACATCAAGATTTACTAATAATACAATTCAAGTATTCACAACTTATGTATACAACTAGTATGCTTATGTAATCTTAAACCATACATGATACCAAAGATGTTGTTATATATACTTATGACATCACACAAACCATCAATGTCTTTATCCCTAGTGGTTCCAACAAAGTGACACTTTCCCAACTTATTATGAGAATTTCCTTTCATCCTCCTTCAAAAAATGTGAAAAATATAGAAGTTCACAAATATCTATCCCTAGATAAACTTAATAAATTCATTCATAGACCCTCATCTAAATACCTTGATCCCTCTCACTCTACTAAGCATTATATGATCCCTAATAATTTTTTTGGTATTAGACAACTTGTAGACATTCCCACAATACTTGTACACAACTTAAATCCTCGATCTTGAATATCTTCTTGGTACTAACTTCAATCATGAAGTTATTATATGATAAAATTAGAAATATTATTTAATGGTATTTAAATACGATTACTCCAAACTCAATCATGAATCTCTCAATTATTTTGATTCTCACATTGAAATCTATTAATATCCACTTCATAAACATACTCAAAACTAGTAACATAATCTTAATTATCCCATTAATACTAATTTTATTGAAACCACAATTAACCTTCCCTATTATAACAACCAAGAGAACCTATTTAACATGAAACAAAATGAGTTTTCTAGTTTCCCACATTGGCCCTTATCCTCTCCCTACCCATATTCCCTATCCTAATTATTAAACAATTCAATATACCTTTATATATCATTTTTAGATATGGCATATGAGGAAATTATTAGAAATTCAATTTTTCCAATTGTAATGGGCACCTCAATTTAGTTATTCTTTTGGAAAACCATTCCTACTATATCATCTATCTTAATATAATATTTATTTATGACTCTATTATATTAACCACCCTAATATATTCCTTGTTTTTTCCATCTATTTATTGATACAAAATCAACTAATTTGATTAAATAACTCCATCTAGATGAGAAATAACTACATCAATAACCTCAAAAAAAAAATAATATTACCAACCACATTATAATTACATAAACCAACTTAATACATTTAGTGTTATCCCAAAGTCCTATACTACTGCATCAACTAGCTTGATATTGTCTATTACTATCTATTTTGTGTAAAAACTTGCATCATCTAACTCCATATAGTTTATTTTCCTTGACCAAATTACATCATTTAAGCCAAGACAACATAATTTATTTCATGATAAGTTTAATTACACTTCATCCCCTCCTTGAGCTAATTTAATTCAACACTATGCACCTTTATATTAGTCATGCTTATCTCTGTTATGATTTTATGAGTGGGAACCCATTCAAAAAAATTCTAAGATCCCTTGCTAAATTAAAATTCTTGAGCTCATGAGGAATTATATGCATAATCAAAACTAATTAATGTGTCTCCTATTCAAAATTAATATCCCTCAACATCTACATATAGGGAAAGAAGCTACCTTGTCCTAGTTCAAATAATTTGTCCTAAAATAATGTGAAGAAATGTCCATTCAAGTTATTGAGACTATGGATGCTTCTCTCTCACTTAAGTTTCATATTTCTTCTATGATTCTTGATGAAATATTACTTTATACAGATGAACCTCTTATTTTCATTAGTGTCCAAGTTGGTGATGACCAATTTAATAATGCCTTTATTAATTATGGGTCTAGCACCTATGAAAAATCCCTTGATTTTATCAAAACCCTTTATTACTAAGAATTTAACCTTAATTATACCTAAAGCATGTGGTAAGGATATGATAAATGGAAAATTCCACCTTTTGGTTGAACTTGGATTCATATCACCATCCATCCTATCATGGTTAGATTTAAGGTCATGATACTTAACTTTCTATTATTTTATAACATTGTTTTTGGCCAACCTTGGACTCATTTCATGAGAAAATTCACAATTTTTACATGAAATTTAATCATATTTCCCACAATAGTGTTATACATAATATTCAAGGTGATACCAACCCTTGGAATTTCAAACATTTCACATAATGTGGTGTCCCTAGAAAACCTACCCTCAAAAACTTTTCATATCATCTATTTTATTGAATATTAATGCTTAAATTATTCCATAAAATCTAACCAAGACTATAATGATCATCCTAAACTTGTGGGAAACATACCACTTAACCTATTACACTCTAATGATGATGAACCCAATGCATTTAGTCTTAAGGTAAAAACCTCATACCTTATTTTTATCATTATCGCTTAATTTCTCCTTATTTGTGACCTCACTCTCAAAATAGGGTAACTAATGAGTTTCCTATTTATATGGTCATTATCTGGAATCCAACTCCTAAATATTCCTCTTGAAATAGAGTGATCATTTTGATACACATAGATACAAATACACCTGACTATGATGATGGTTATGCCTTAGATGATGCATTAATAGATAGATATGCCTAAGCTAAGAATACATAAATATTCCATTAGAAATATTATATTCATCACTATCATGAGTATTCATCTTTTTTTTTAATTAATTTAGTTGATATCTTTCATCCTCATACTTTATCTGATATTCCTCCCTCTTTAGTTTATGTTTATAGGTTAGAGATGGAGTGTATTCCAATTTATTCACATATTAATCTAGTTAATTACAAGCCTATAAATATAATTTTACTTGAACATTATATCATGGAATATTATAGGTTCTCAAAAAATTTATATACATTTATTACACTTCTTCTTGATATGTTAGACCCACACCAAGGTAGTTTCCTCCAAAATTCATTGCAACACTTCTAACAATCCTACCCTTTTATGCTTCAACAATTATGACATATTTTATGATAAATTATTCTTGATATACCCAATCACAAATCTCCACCTATAGGATGGGTATAATGTCCATATTTTTATTTTCATAAAGTAGTCAGATACTAGGCTAAATATTATATAGCATACTAGATATTAATAGCATAAAAAGAGTCACAATGCTCAATTATTGAATTAGATAGTAAATCATCATAGTTAACTCCTTATACTCACTTTTTTCATATTATGAACATTAATTATTTAAATCATTGTATATATATTTGATGGTACTTATATCTTCCTAACCCAGCCCAATTTTCTAGCATTCTAAATTTTTTACCTCTGATTATATATCCAAATTACATGCCCAAACATGGGAATCATATATTATTTGGAATTAATCCACTACAAACCATATTTATAGATGTATAATAATCAAATAATAACTTTTTGAATTATTAGGGCATGTGCCTTAACCTTATCGTTAGTGGTCCCCTGGTCATTCTTAGAGGAAGGTAAATACTTATCCTTAATAATAGATCTATACTATATTCAAGGATATTGATCATTAGGTACCACATGTTAATCACATTGAGTATCCTTAACATGAGGCACTACATCCTCCTCCTTATTCCAATATTCCTACCTTATCCATATAACTCATTCACAAGACACTCCTTGAATTATTGTCCTAATAAAGTATAAGAAACTATGATTCTAGATAGTTACCCATTATATCATGATTTATCATATGTTGCTAGTGATGTATGTTGAGATTTGTATGAATATTTTGGAGCACATATAAGCATCATATCAGATTAGTCTTGATATTCCCATGTACATATTTGGTGGGAGTGGGGGTGTATTTGGATTTTTTATAATCCACTAAGGTTGTTAAGGTTTTACATTTACAATAATGTATTTTTCATTTTATATTATTATTAGAATATTGAAAATTATAAATTTGGTTCATGTCTTGTAATAGGATTTGATGAGTAATAAGAGTTATTTAACTAGAAAAGGAATATTGAATATCTTGTTGAGATGCAATAGTTGTGGCATTAACATGGATATGAGTGTGTAAAAATTTAAGATTCCAACTAAATGAAATATATTCCATGTTAGCAATCATAATATTCATGGTAGAGGAATAAGGGAGAAAGGAAATCATGTAATGAATTCCCACAAATACGGTAAAATATATATGTGTAGTTGAAGGAGGAAACTCCACATTAGGGCCTATCATGAGATGATATATTACTGAAGGGTCCTTAACCATATGATCATGATGTTCATTAATGTAAGCTATCATTTTAAGATTATATTCAAGGTCATTCTCATCCTATACAATAGGGATGTGTGGAGGATAATCATACACCCTTAGCCCATAGCATGTGTTGGGATATGTGTAGCTAACTTATGGATTACATAACCCTTTAATTATAATATTTAATACCTCTATATATCATTTGGTTATATATCTTGACATATGGAGTAACCATAACATAATAATAATATAAATAGAAGGTATGGATTAATACTTGATCATAATATTGTGAATTTTTCTCTTATTAAATCCTGTGAAGGTTTCCCCTCTTGAATGGATTGTAATTTATTCACATATTATGCTATATTTCAGTCATATTGTGATCTATTATTATTATTATTATTTATTGGTGAATTAATTTCATTATAAGTGGTATCAAAGTGTTGATTTGGGATATTAAGTGTGTGAAACCCTAATATTAAATAATATATTATATATCTAAATTTATTATGAATTTATCTTCAATTTTCTACTATATTTTGATGGTCATTAAATAACATCTCAACAAAAAAATAAGGGTTTGGAGATCCTTTTTGTGATTGTTATTACCGATTTAGATTTTTCCATAAATTCTATCTAGTGGTCACAGTTTTTTTAAAGATTTATTTACATTTTTTGAAATCTTAGAAAATAGGTTTTTATTATTTTTAATATCTAATTTGATTTTCAAATTAGTGAAAAAAATCTAGGTCAAATTTGTGCCAAAGGTGACAATTATGATCGACATTATCAATCATTATTATGGTAGAGCCATAAACTAGAGGCCAAGGCAAGTGTATTAAGACTCTACATAAAACTCATAAATATGATACGGTTTCATAAGGAGTAATTACTAATTTAGTTTTTCTATGATTTTATACAATAGATCATAAAGTAACCTAGCTTGAGTATGATGTGCATGACATAAAATCTAATGTATAAGGCCTACATTATGAAATGAATATCATATAGTCAACCTTGGATAATATGAAAATAACTCTAAAGAATATTTAGACAAACCAACCAAATATATCCATTATATAACCTATCTAGGGTGGATCTTTTAGCTAGCCTAATCCAAATTCAATTACCTTGCATCAAAGGAACATGATGACAAAAATAGAAATGTTAAAGTTTTATGGGAAGGATCCAGTCACTTGGATCAACCAAATGCATTTTTTTTTATATAAATCATATTCAATGTGACCAAAATGTGGTCATGGCACCTTGTATCTATAAAAAAAAATAATTTGTTATTGATGGTTTTTTTTCAAAAGAAGAATAAGGGTCTCTTTCTCTCTCTCTCTCTCTCTCTCTCTATCTCTCTCTCTCTCTCTCTCTCTCTCTCTCTCTCTCTCTCTCTCTCTCTCTCTCATCTCTCTCTCTCTCTCTCTCTCTCTCTCTCTCTCTCTCTCTCATGAAATGGTAGATTAATTTTTTTATCTAACAAGAAGCCATTATTCACCAGCATAAAAGATCGTAGCAACTTGTCACCATCATTCCCTCATCCTACCAGATTGAAACAAGAACAAATTGAAGATAAATAAATGAAACTTTTATGTTTTAATTATGATATAAATTAGATCAAAGGACATTAATGAGCTAAGAATAAATTATTATACATTAAATATATCAATGGAGAAGAAGATGATGATGAATCATCTAGTAAAGATAAAGAGGTGCTAGAGATCAGATATAAATAATCCAAACTAACTATATCATGTCATGCAATTTTATGTATCAAAATTAATCAAACACTTGAATTTGTGGGTTTAATTAGAAAACAAATGGTAATAGTGTTGATTTAAATATGGAGTACATATAGATTCATCAATAGTAAGTTAGCTACTCATTTGAATGATTTCATTTATCTAGATCCATAATTTTAGGTCATAATTATAGATGGTGGTAAAGTCAATTATTATGGAAAATTACATAGTATTAAGATTTTCATGGGTGACTATAATATATATTCTCAAATGTTTTTCATTCCTATGTGAAGGGTAGACATTATTCTTAGAGTTTAATAGCTCATAACCTTGGGCACAATCAAGATGAATTTATAGTAAGTATAAAGTTGATTTCATTTTAAAGCATGGATATTTAAATTTCATGGATTGTAGGTAAAATATCCATAATTGGTTAGCTCACATCAGATGACGAAGTCTCTTAGAAAAGGGGATGAAGGATTTGTAGCATGATTATGTTTCTTATAAGCTTAAACAATAAAAATATATATGTATCTTGATCTATAGATGATTATTGATGACCACCCAACTATTTTTAATGCCTTTATAAAAGGATTTACACCAATAAGAGAGAATAATAATGTGATACAACTAATTATATGGAGTCAACCACTAAACACAAGACCACACTAGCATTCATATGCCTACACAAGTGAAATTGAAAAGATAAAACATGATATTATATAAGTAGTATTACACATAACTAAAGTGAATATTCATCTCTAGTGGTCATGGTGCATAATAAAGATGACACTTGGATTATGGGAAAAGACTAAAGTGAAATCAATGAGTAAATCATCAAAGATAAGTTCCTTATTCTAGTAATTGGTGTTTTTTAGATGAGTTACACAGTGATGTTTATTTTAAAAAGACTAGTTCTTCATTTTGGGTACCATAAAATTTAGATTAGAGAAGAGGTTTTCATAAAATAGATTTTATAAATCATAAAGGCCATTATGAATAGTTAGTCATGCCTTTTGGCCTAAAAAATTCACTGTGTACATTTTAAAGTTTGGTGAACAAGGTTTTAGGCATTTTTAATTAATTTGTGTTGTATTTTATATGAAATTCTAATCTATATAAATTCTTAGGAA
The DNA here is from genome assembly GCA_037957365.1 of Torreya grandis. Classification (NCBI taxonomy): domain Eukaryota; kingdom Viridiplantae; phylum Streptophyta; class Pinopsida; order Cupressales; family Taxaceae; genus Torreya; species Torreya grandis. The sequence continues at coordinate 313,496 of JARHVA010005039.1, read as the reverse complement.
AAACATTTACATCATGTGAAATACATTTTTTAGTGTTGGAAAAACACCAATTTTATGAAAAACCTTTAAAATGTCCTTTTAGAGACCAAGCAATGGAGTATTTGGGTCACTTTTTTTCACACATAGGATTCAAAGTATAACTTAAGAATATCAAAGGTATGATGAAGTGGAAAGTTCGAACAACCCTAAAAAATCTTTGAGGTTTTTTGGGTCTTATATGTTACTATCAAAAATCTATGAAAACTTATGATAGCATAATAGTTCCACACATAATATTATTGAATAAGGAATACTTATAATAGAATGAATCAACAACTGTGACCTTTAAAAATATAAATTAGGCTATATGCACCATTATAATTTCAGATACACCTAATTATTCTAAAAAATATATTGTTTAATGTGATGCATCACGATATGACATGGTTTAAGTACTCATGTAGGAAGGAATACCCATTACATTTTAGATTCTTCAACTCAAGGGTAAAAATATGATAAAACTAATCTATGAGAAAGATATGTTGACTATTATACATGCAGTGAAGTGATGGAGACCTTATCTGATGGATAGAATATTAAGGTAAAGATTGATCATCTTAGTCTAGAATATTTTTGAAAAAAAATGATTATATTTATACGAATATAAAAAATTGGTGACTAAGATGTTTGGATATGAATTTGAAATAATATATGAAAAAGGAAAATGTAATGTTGTAGTAAATGTATTATCTAGGAAGGATAAATCTATAGAAGCATTATTGCGTACAATGACCATTTGTAATGAAATTACTTAGATGTTTGCATAAAATGATTATATATCACATAGAATAAGAAAAAATGAGATATCACACAACAATAATTGATAATAGAGCATAATATTGGATAATATAGCAAAGCCAATTAGATGGGGAAACCTTCAAAATAATGTAATAAGAGAATAATACTTACTATGATGATCAAAGACTAACCACTACTTCCTATATATAGTCTACTTATCTATGGTTATTTCATAGGATAACCTAACTAAGAACATAGAGAAATGTAACAAGAATATAAAAGAGTTATGTAAGCCACAAATCAGTGACACATATCCCTAGATATACCAAAGGTTAAGGGTGTAGCATGCCCCTCCCCTTCAAAACAACATTATCCTCAATATTGAGTCAACTCTAGATGTTACTTCAAGAAGGATTCATCCTCCCAAGTAGCATATTCACAAGGTAGATTCTTCCATTTGATTAGGTACTCCTTAATCATTCTAGACCATAACTTCTTAGTGTGCATTTGAAATATCACCTCAAGATCAAGAATAACTCTTCCTTCCTCATCCAATATTGGTAACTTATTTTGAGTAGTAACTATATGTGTAATGACTTTATTTAGGTAGGATACATGAAATACTAGATGTATACTAGTGGAGGAAGGAAAATCTAACTTATAAACCACACTACCAATTTTTTTCAAGATTTGATAAGACCCATAACACTTAGGGGATAACTTGTTATCCTTTTTTTATTACTTTAAGGAAATATAATTATATGGATTCAAGAGAAGAAAGACCCAATCACCAATGTTAAAATGCCTCTCACTCCTGTGTTGATCTGCTTACTTCATGTAATTTTGGGCCACGGCTAAATTTTCACACAAACTTAGAAGGACCTCCTATTGATGGTGAATATGTTATTCAATGGCATAAAATTTAAGATGGAACTTTAAGGTTGAAGTGATGGATGGATGGTGGTATCTATATAGTTCCATAAAAGGAGACATTCTAGAAAAACTATGAATAAAATTATTATACCACCATTCATCAAGTGGCAACCAATGAACCCATTTATCCTATTTATCAAAAATAAAATAATAGAGATATCATTCTAGACATTTGTTGACTACCTCAGTTTGTCCATCTAATTGAGGATGATAAGATGAACTATGAGCCAACTAGGTACCTAAACATACAAATGACTCAGTCCAAAAATTACTATTGAAAATGGTATCTCTATCACTAACAATGATCTAAGGGGTACCATGAAATTTCTAAACTATATGGAGAAAATAAGAAGCTATTGTATTAAAAAAAATGTCTATGATTCACCAAAACCATGATAACATTTTAACCATTGATCTAGGTAACCCTATAATGAAATCCATAGACACTTCTTCCCAACATTAGCTAGGGATGGATAAAGGCTACAAAAGAATTGGGGTTCTGATGGTTTTTCCTTTAATTTTTTGACAAATCATATATTCAACCACATATTTATACACTTCCCCCTTGATTCCTTCCCCAAAAAATCCTTCTTGATTCTGTGATAGGTTTTCAAAAATCTTGAATGACCCCCAATTGGAGTTGCATGAAGTTACTAAAGTATTTTGTGTTTAAGAAGAGAATTATTACATAGGTATAATATATATTTATATCATAATGCATCATCCTTCCTTGTGATTTTTTCAAATCCACCCAAATTTTATTGAATATTTTGAATCAAATCATGAATATCACTATCATTTTCCCATTTTGATCATGATTCCTCTACCTAATCTACCTATAGAATGGTCATATCACATAGCAATGCCTCAACTAATTCATCCTTTCTAGATACTACATTTTCCATTACATTGTCCTTACCTTTGTTATAAACTATTTGAAAATCCTATCCTAACATCTTAGTTACCCATTTCTATTATTCTTTAGATGACAATAATTTTTCCAAATAATATTTGAGACTATCATAATTAGTCTTTACCTGAAAGTGATGACCCATCAAATAAGGTCTCCATTGTTTGACTGCATACAAAATGGCCACCATTTCCTTCTCATAAATGGGCTTATGCTTACTTTTACCCTTCAATTTATGAATTTCAAATTCAAGTGTTCTACCTTATTATATGAGTATATCACCCATATCATACCTAAATGCATCCATTCAACCACAAAATTCTTGGAGAAATCAAGAGTGGCCAACACTAGAGTGGTGCACATAGCTAATTTAAATTGTTCAAATGACCTGGTAGCTATATCAGTCCACTAGAAGGAGTATTTATTCAACAAAGAGGTGAGTGGGGCTGCAATGCTACCATAAGTTTTGACAAGCCTGTGAGAGTAACTAATTCACCCTAGAAATCCCCTTAGTTTATTGAGCATTTTAGGAATCAGTTGGTCCACCATTACTTCAATTTTTTTAGGATCCACTCTCAATCATTCATGTGAAACTAGATGACCCAAATACTTAACCTCAATAGTTCCAAAAGTACATTTGGAATTTTTAGCATACAACTAGTGTTGTTCAATAATTAAGATTACCTATTTCACATGGTGCAAATGGTCTTCCTAATTTTTACTATAAATGAGGATATCATAAAAAAATACCAAAATAAATTTCCTTAAAATGGCCTAAAAATAATATTCATCAAACTCTGAAAGGTGGATGGTGCATTTGTTAGACCAAAGGGTATAACCAAAAACTCATAATAGACCTCATGAGTTCTAAAAGTTTTTTTGGGTATGTTTTCATCATGGATCATACCTAGAATGTAGATCTAATTTGGTAGAATAAAAAGTACCATTTAATTAATCTATCAAATCATCAATGACAAGAATAGGAAACTTATCTTTGATAGTGTACTTGTTGATTTATCTATAGTCAGGGCACATCCTCTAAGTATGATCTTTATTTCTCAACATGACAACTGGGAAAGAATATTCACTTTGGATATGGCAAATGATTCCTACATCCAACATCTCCTATACCATCTTTTCAATTTCACATTTTTTGGTATAGGGATACCTATATGGTCTAATGTTGGGTGGTGTAATATTAGTAATAAGTTTGATATCATTATCATGTGTGTGGCTAGGTGGAGGTCCCTTTTGCATGTCACCAAAAATAACTGAATGGGCATCAATCACTTGTTATAGATTAGGAGGTGTAAATGGCTGAGTTAGTTAAATTTCCATGGAAAATAAGAGAGCTACAAATTCTTCAGCACCCTTATAGAGAATAGTTGTCATTTGATGGGAGATAAAAAGTTATGGAGATTTATCCCTTAATCCCCTTAGCTCTAATGTCATTCCCTCGGAATGAAAGCACCTAGATAATTCCTATAAATTCATCTCAATAGTGCCCAAAGTGGTGAGCCATTATACTCCTAGAACAATGTAAGCTCCCCTATGGGAATGGTAAACATAGGATAATCCAATAAGTAGTCTCACATGGCTAGATTAATATTATGGCATTTTCTTGAGCATTTGATAGTATCACCATCTGCAATCATGACCTAAAATTCTAGAGTGGGATAAATGAAATAGTTTAAATGAACAATAAACTTATTATTGATGAAGTTGTGTGTGCTCCTAGAATAAATCAATATAGTGACCTTATATTTATTTAAAAATCCCACCACCTTAAGATTTTATGGAGTAATAATACCTAAAAGGGAATGATAAGAAATATTAGGCTAAGAGTCTTCAAATTCCTCTACAGGAACTTCTTCATCCTCACCAATTACCTCCTCATCACTATCATCCTCATTGGCACCTTTGATGTAAAAAAATTTATTTTTAACATAGTGATGATCTTTGATCCATTTACTATCAAAACCATAGCATAACCCTTTTCCTCAATTTTATTCAATTTGTCAAGGTGTTAATCTGGTGGGTTGAGGAAATGATGGTGCTAGAAAGGTACGATCATGACCAATAGTGAAAGTTTTCAATTTGACCATCTCTTTTTATTTTTCCATGCATGACCCATGGGATATATTTTGATAGACATGTTGGGTTAAACATATAGAAATCCAATTGGATTAAATCTTTAAGGCCACCTAAAAAATATTAGTCAAATTTTCCTCAGTGATGTCTTCCACTCGTAAGGATAGATTCTGAAATCGATGAATATAATCCTTCACAGATATTGTTAGCCATAGTTTGGATAAATGGATGAAGTAGTTCTTAGAGATATTATTTTGATAATGAGCCAAAAAATCATCAATTAAAATATACCATGTAATAGGATCACCATTCTTCTTATTTTGAACACACAACTAGTGATACCAAATTAACTACTCATGTTTCAGATATAGAGATGCCACTATCACCTTCGAAAAACTAGGAGTTTGATGTAGACCAAATAAATTATCAATTTAGGTAATCTAAGTGAGAGGATACTTACCATAAAAATTATGCATGTCCACTTTTGGCAACATTAGTTTCACACCAAAATTAGAGTTGTTAGTGTTGAGAGGAAGAGGACCCAAATGATGAAGTGGAAGGTTGTTTGAATATAACTAAGATGAAAAGGCATCCAATTGCATAGTGATCTAATTAAATTGAGTTTGAACCCCATTAATCACTCTATATATCTGTAAAATATTAGTTTGAACTACAACAAATTCATCATGATGTACCAAGCTCTTTATGTTAGCCTAAATTTGAGAAATCAATAGATCTAAAGTTATATATTATATATCATTTGTAGGAGTATTAGGAGTTTATTTCCCCTATTTTCTTACCTAACTAGGACATGCCATAGACAAAACCTAGGAGGGTTTTTACCACAAACAAAGTATACCAAAATATGGTACCATTGCAATCACCTTAGCTAGATGAATATAATGACTACCCTTACACACTAGGGTAAAAAACATTGACACCAAAAAAGTGTACCAACAAAATATACCATTGTGATCATCTCACTAAGATGAATCCAATAACTACAAGCGTGCAAGGGGAATTTTTTTTCTATATTTTTTTTAAATATTTTTTTCAAAAAAGATTTTTGAACAAAACTACGTTGACAAAAAAAATTAATTCTTCCTTTATTGCAAGTTATGTTTTTTTTGCTCCTTCTACTCACATAAGTCATGCCTCACTAGATCTAAAAAAACAATGCCATATAAATCTTGTCCAAATCTAAGATCTGATACCACTTGTAATGAAATTACTTATATGTTTACATAAAATGATTATATATCACACATAATAATAAAATATGAGAGATCACATAATAATAATTGATATCAAAGTAAAATACTGGATTATAAAACAAAGCCACTTCAAGGGGGAAACCTCCAAAATAATGCAATATGAGAATAATACTTAATATGATTATTAAAGACTAACCATAACCTCTTATATATAGTCTAGTTATCCATGGTTATTCCATAAGCCAACCTAACTATGAACATATTGAAATTTAACAAGAACATAAAAGAGGTATGTAAGCCACAAATTAGTCACACGTATCCCTAGACATGCCAAAGGTTAAGGGGTATCCCCATTTGGTAGTAATATTGGTTAGAAGAGGCTAGATTATAATGTGAAAGTGATAGGGATACATAGGTTTTTAATTATAATATACATAACTAGCCTAGTGATTTTAATTTTTTTGAGTGAAAATGGAATGCATTATAGTATAAAGTTCAACTATACCTATGTAAGAATTATTTCCTCAAACAAAATATCCTTCAAGATATTTATACATCTACAATAGGAAACACTCTATATTTTTAACAACTTACCATATAATCAAGCATAATTTATTTTTGGAAAGACATGAGGAGGACATACATAAATTAATAATTGAATGCAGGGTTTTTCAACAAAAAATGTTGAAAAACATAAGACACTAGGTCTTCTATAGCCTTTATCCATTATAAGCCAAAGATGCGAGGATGTTTCTATGCATTTCATTAGTAGGTTTCCAAGTTCTAAGGGTAAAAATTTCATCATATTATTCATGGATAGGCTCACAAAATATTCTCTTTTTTTAACTTATCAAAAACATTTATAGCTACTGCAGTAGCTATGAAATTTTAGAATAAAATTCAAAAGCATCAGAATACTCCCAAGATAATTATAAGTGATCATGATTCCATCTTTATTAGTAATTTCTAAATTTATTTATTTTCCTATTTAGATACTCATTTGGCTCATAACTCATCATATCATCCTCAATCTAATGGGAAAATAGAGGTAGTAAAAAATTATTTTAAGGGTATCTCTATTGTTTTAAATATGATAAACAAGAACAATGGATTCATTGGCTAATACTCAAAATATGGTGGTATAAAACTTCCTTCTATACCTCTTCTAAAACATCTCAATTTTTGGAACTTTATGGTAATTAAACCCCATTTATCATTTCATCCTTAAGGATGTATCCAAGGTTAAATATGTTGAAGAACACATTCAACATCAACATGAGGTATTAGGAAGTATTTGAGAGAAATTGGTAATGACACCAAATATAATGAGGTAGTAAGTAGATCAACACCAGAGTGAGATATTTTGACATAAGTGATTGGGTCTTTATGTGATTTCATTAATTTACACAAATGTATCTAAATTAATAGATAAATGATAAAAAAACTAAGATATTACAAAAAATTGTTAATGTTGCATACAAGTTGGATCAACCTCATTCTACTAACATATAACCTATATTTCATGTATATTTCTTCAAAAAGTAAATGGATAGATAGTTTCTACCTAGAATAAGTTAGAAAAACTAGATGAATAAGTTTGTGTCTTTATATAACTTGAGGATATCCTTCAAACACAAACTAAGAGGATAAAAACAAGGGAAATTATAGAGTGTTTGATCAAGTGGAAGACTATGAACCATGAAGATGCAACATGTTAGGATGAATATTTTTTGAAACAACATACTATTGATGCTTATAAATGTACCATATGTACCATTAGTGTTTAAATAACACTTCTCAATTTATAATTTAGGAAATTTAGAGCATGAGTTGTAGGTTTTGGCAATATGGTTGCTTGTGGTGAAATAACAATAGAGTACGACAAATGTGCCACAATATTTATATAATTTTGTGGTTGGGAGCCACCTTGGCCCATAATTTGTGATTGTTTGTTAATACTTAGTGAGTTATTTTCCTATTTTAATCTAAAAACTAATCTAAATGGACATTTATAATGTGGCTAAAACTAAAGTGGTCTTGGTGTAAAAAAGGAGCAATGAGAAGGGTAGGGCAGAAAAGAAATGAGTGATTGCCAATTTTAGTCCTAAACATTATGACAAAGTATCAATGGAAACTAAATATGCATTAAACAAATATATAATTCAACATATCCTAATCTCAAATATCACTATATATTAGATAGACTTTAAGGGAAAATGTTTAATAATCACAAGTAAAAGCCAAGTCTACTGTAAAGATTTACCACTATAATCAAATAGAAATTGCACATCTAAATATAGAGAAAAATAAAATGAATTAGAACCTAAAATATTTAAACTAATATAGCATAGGAAAAAAATGAAAACCCTATGATTAAAGAATGTTATTCAAAATTCCAAGACATTATTCAAATTCAATACCTCTACTAGCAATTGAGAGAAAAGTTATATTAACAATTAACATATCAAAATGGACAATCCATTCAAAATTCTTTGATCTTATTAATTGCTTCAAGTATACAAAATTTTCTCAAAATATCACTATTTTACAATGGTCATACATGCCTTTATAGGAATACTAGGCAGTATATTCATCAGTTATAAAATAGAGGCATACAAAGATAGGGATAATTATCCATACACATTCTAAAATACAAGTGTTTTTCCAAATTGTACTGGCCTAGAGGCCAATATGATAAAAAACTAGCATATGCCTTTATAATGGGATGTGATACTTCAAAATTCTAAAAAAAATTACAAAATAGAATATGCTAAATTTGATGGTGGGGCCCCTAGCTATCACTGATGGAGGATGCTCATGGATCTCCCATGCTATTCATCAATTAAGTCCAAGTCCATGGTAGGCTTCATCACCTATTCTTCCTCTTGATCCACTAGGTCATCAAATTCTTTGTCATTCCTATACATGGCTTCTTTGATACTTCTAGATTAATTTATTCTTCCCCTTGAATTTAGTGTCATGCCCAAGATTTTGCTATTTTTGCCCCCAAATTTGCCTTGGACTTTTATTCTAATTTCCTAGTTACCAAAGTAGCCTTATGCTTGAATTCATCATCAATAATGATCCCAAAGGATTTGGGTTGTGTAGGCTCTGTAAACATGGTCTTAAGAATTTATTCAATTCTTGAAATTATTTCCTTATCTTCTTTCAAGACCCTTTCCATACCATTATGCCATGCACCCAAACTCTAAACCTTTTCAATCATAATTCCCATAATTATGCTCAAATACCCCAAACTAATGGTCTTGAAGTTTTGGATCTACTTATTTGCCTAAAAATTGAGGAGTTGAGCTATTTTATCCTTAGAGGCCTACCATTGGGTGACTAAACTCTTGGCTAGTTCTCATTTCCCTTCTAATGCACTTTTCCTTAATTTCATCAACTTAAGTGCCTCAAACATGTCATAAAATGACTTTTCAAGTAGCTTAATTATTATATCCGGCACTAATACAATTTCCTATATTTCCAAGTTTTCTTTCTCTCTTTCCAAGTTTTAGATCTCTAAATCATACCTTGGACTCTAGATTTAGCTTGTTCTAAATGGGCTTCAATTACAATTTCCACATCTTCCTCATGAATTATAGCCTCTCTAAGCTACTATCCACCCATTGGGGTTAGTTATAAAAATGGTTCCACCTTCTAAAAGGTGAATTCTTCTATCCCAACCATAGTTGTCCTAGTTATTATTAATTCTAACCCAACTATCTCAAGGTTGAAATAGACAATAATGATTAGTTCCTTAAATTTGGGAGGTTTTAGGGCATCCATAATTGAGATAGTAGATTCTCTTAGAGCATCTATCTTTTTGTTTTCTATCCCTTCAGTAATCATAATTCTTATTTTTTATTGCTCCTTCATTATATCCCTTATCCAAGGCTTTATATCATCTTGTATTCCCACATCATTGACCCTTTTTATGGCACAAGAATTAGAAAGAGAGGGGATATTTTGCAAAATCCCATAGATGAACCAATCAAAAATGACTATTCCATAGATTGGGAAGTCATCACTCAATAGATTTACTTCACTAGTGAGATGAGTGAAAGTGAACCTTAGTCTCTTATTTAGTTCCACAGGGACCACTACTAGTTCTAATTTTCTCTTTTAATGGGATGTTATTGGGACCAACTCTTTTCTTATGTATTCCTTGGGCTCCTCTTCCCTATTAGAATCATAGGCCTCTATAATCTCTTTAAGGGCAACCTCAAGTGTCTCTTTTGGCTCTAGGTCTATCATGTCCATGTATTGAATTGGGGAAGGTGACCTTTGGGGTAGTGCTAAAGATGGAGGCCCCTCTCTAGGTCTCTCTTCTATCTTGACTTCTCCAACTTTATCATTCCCTTTACCCTATTCATCCTAAACTTGTTTAACCTACTATTGGGGCTATGGTTGCTTTGTTTGAAGTTTTGCATGGGTTGTTCCAAATTGCCAAGGTAGTAAATGGTATTGTAAAGGGTGCATTTGCCATGTTTCCCTAGATGGCTTGTTGTCTCTGACCAACTTGTGTTTAAGCTTAATGTTATGGCCTTGGATCCTAGCTAATACCTCTTCATAGTTCTTAAACCTAATATATATGGTGTCATAGACACTGAGTTGATGTGCTTATTTTGTCTTTGAGAGATTATTGTCCCTTATATGGTCACCAACTACATTTTCTGGATCCAACATCTATATTTCAGCTAGTTGAAATCCAAATGAATCTCTTTATATGGACATAACCTCTACCTATTTCTAGTCATTTATTACATTTTTCCAAATATTCAATGGGAAGGGGTGGAGTAAGCCCTTCCTTTTATCTTTATGAATCCTATCAATGGTATGGATGAGCTGGAAAGTAATTTCTTACACTTCAAGCTTATTTGGAACATATACTGGTAGTCTATAGGCTTGAGTCATGATTCCTTTTATCCTAATGATTGTGAAATTAGGATAATACCATACATTCCCTATTATATCAACATGCCTCTTGATGATAGGGTGGAGTCTAGGTAAGGAAACACCTGTGATGACCTCCATTATAGCAGGCTAAACATAGTCACAAATAAACTACATGTGATTCATCTACTTAAAGATGTAGAACTTGGAATAGTAGTGTGAGATGGTTGTCTTTCCCTCCATGGACCAATTCCTAATCTTAGGGAAGGTGGTTAAGGCTAGAATGGCATTAAGTAGGTATGACATCATAAAGAATTGATTTGAGGAAATTATTTTGATGGCATTGAAATATTTTTTTAAGGAAAATACTAATTAATTTTATAATTGGAGGGGTAAGTTGTTCATCTACCATGAAGTGTACATATGGGACCCAAATATTATTCACATAAGTAGTTTAAGGGGAATTAAAGGCTTAGTTCAATAGGGTAATTATTACCCTAATGCCTTCTCTAAATTACATGATAGGTATTTTTACATCAAGGATTTTAAAGATGTGAGGTCCTTGGTGTAGTCAGGGTCTAAGGATAGAGTCTAGGTTATGGTTACTAGTCCATTATTTGACCTTGGAAAGTTCTACATGAGGAAGAGGGATCTTGTATAACTTCTAAAAAACAATATGGGAAATGTCTGATACCCCCTTTGAGTTCCCTTCCATAATCATCCATTCATTGTCCATTCTATAATCAGCAAATATGGGGGCAAAGATGTCAATACAATGTAATACCTCTAGTTTTATCATGGTGTAATAAAGGCCTATCATTTGGACAATAACAAGGTCATAGTGTCACCTGCTCATAGGGGAATTCCTCTATTCCTCCTATGAAATGGGCTGAAACTCTTCTATCATGAAGAATAGATCAAACCAATTCCTAATGCCCTAGATATTCAATATTGTGAGGTCTAATTTTGTATCCTTGAATATCTGACTTTCAACTTCTATTATCAAATAGAGATCAATATCTTCCTTCAATTGTTGCCTACCATCTAACATGGTCCCTATATCTTGATAATTTTTCACATCAAATTGTAGATGATCCTTGTAAAAGCTCTCTCATGATCAAAAACACAATTAAGTTATCTTTTTATTTAATTTTAATAAATTGAATCCATTTGGGTCACTTTTATGCAAGGTTTAGGGTTTTAGAGATTTAAAGGTAGAAGATATCTAGGCTTTAGCTATATGTGTTATAAATATCATTTAGACCTTTGCCTTTATACATTTTTTTTTGAGCCCATAAAATTTTGAATTTTTTCCTTTTATGCTTATGTGCTACTTATGGGCACTGGTCTTGACCTTTCATGGCATTTTTCATAAATGCCATTTGAAAAGTAGCCATTGGTATTTAAAAATACCTCATTGATTTCATTATGTATGATCAAAATTATGGATTAATGCAAGCCATTGATTATAATTTAGGCCCTTGGACATGCTTGGGTTTCTCTATTGAAAAATTCATGATCATGACACTTGGCATTTTACATGACTTCTCTATGCTCCAAAATTTTTTGTCAGTCATTCATAAAATGAGTATCAACCATGTGGAGATCTTATGAGCATTTAAAAATTCATTGGTACTCTCATGCCATTAGATCAAATCCAATGATAGGGCACAAACCATTGATCTATAAATAATGCTCATATGTTAAGTTAGTCTATTATTAAATTCATGATCTAGGCTTAAGTTCCTTAGGCTAAGGATTTTTTCATATTTATCAGTCATGAAATAAACCTTAGGCTAAGGAAATTATGCCTATGTTTTATAATTTAATAATGAAGGGGCATGGGTACAAATAATTTAGGCCACTACATATGATAAACCTTTGGTTAGCTTACATTTTGTGTGACAAGGGATTTCCATTTTAACATAAGGCTTAGTATAAGCTCATAGTTTAAGGTTCATGATTATTTTTTAAAAAACTCCATGAAGACCCTTCCATATGAATTTAACATAAGTATTTAGATTATAAGACTATTTCAATATTTTTTAGGTTGAAGGCTCCCATTATTGAACATCTTTTGAGCATTTCCTTTAAATTATGAATCCATTTCTGAGTTAAAATATGATTTTGGAATGTCATTTAAACACTAAGATATTTCTTTAGGTGAAAATTGACAGTCTTGTAGACATCAAATATAACATTGTGGGTGTTAATTGATGGTCATGTGGATGTCAAGTTTAAACCAGTGAAGTTTTAATTTTGTTGGGCTTAAAGTCAACAGTCACACAGATGTCAAGTTCATCTTTTTGGATGTTTGAATGATGGTCATGTGAACATCAATTTTATGTTCACTAAAATATTTAGTGACAAATTCAAGGATGTCACTTGACATTTCCATGGGTCTTCCTAAGGTCTCAACATTAATTCTCCCCATTGGATCAAATCCTATGATGAAGCGATAGCCATAGGATCTTGACATGGGGAATTTATTTTGATTAATAGCTTTGTTAGGTAGGCCCCTTTCCTTTTAATCCTTGAATGTGATGGTACCACATGTTCATCTTTTAGGTTTCTTTCATCCTTTTGAATTTTAAATAATGATTCACTCTATTCAATTGGGTCTTAGCGAGTAAGTGTGAATCATCAGATTACTACAGATGAATGTTATTTAAATCAAAGTTTGAGCTATCCTCACTCTATTGGATCAAATCCCATGATAAAGGGACAAACATAAGATCCTAAAAGATGTGATGAAGTTAATGTTAGGATCATGGAGATAATAAAACTTAGGCTTAAGGAGTTAAGACTAAGGTTGTGATTGTATTAATAAATATGTCAAGGTCTTAATATTAAATTCTTAGGCTAAGTTGTGAAATATAAAAGGACTCTACATGATGAAATTTAGTTAGGCCATAAGTAACATTATAAAAAGGGGGAAATAATGAAGGGGATCAAGTTTATTAGTCAAGTTGTGTTAAAAAACATTACTAAACCTAGAATATGTGCTTTATACTTAAGTTTATAAACAAATTTTAAAATGGCTCCCACCAATTCGATTCCCACCTTTATTCTAATTTGAACCAAATATTTTATAGGGTTTTAGAATATAGAATTCATGGGGATATACACCCTGGAACCTACAACTAAAATCCAAATGAACTTCATTAGCAATGTTATTCCTGATTAAAGTAGATCAAAACTACATAATCTTGTCTCTTAACAAACTAGATGATATTCAAATTATATAAAAGACCCTAATATGCTAAAATTTCCATGTTATAAGTTCAAGGTTTCTCAAGGGTCCCAATTTAGAAAGATGGGGTATGTTGGTCTAAACAAATGGTGACTCATGAGGGAAACATAGTAATATGTTAGAAACTAGAGACTTTCATTAGGAAAATAATTAATTCATCCACTTTATTTGATCAATATCATCATCTAGACTAGGTCATAGTTGAAACAAACCTTGCACTTATGGTTTTAAGTTCAAATACCAAGACATATCCCGATTATGTGTGTAATTTGACTCCACTTGATATTTGCCATGGTGCTTAAGAAATAGCTTCTAGGTTTCATGTCTTCAATCTCTTACACTAACTTATAGTATCCTAGAGTGTTCATCATGAACTATGGTTTTATCCTAGGGAAGGCTTGGGCATTGCTTTGCTACTAGTCAGGCATCCATAGACCTGATAGAGATACCTTTGGCTCCACTCATGGCCTTGCTCTGCTACTAGCTATGCATCTATAGCCTTGATGGAGATTACTAGAATCACCTATATTTGAAAGATTTTGATTTTGTATTATATCCTTATTTTATGTTTTCTTAGATCTTTATGCTTTCAGCAAGGTTGGGAACTAAGATAGTCAGGTTTTAGGATTTGGTCAAGTATTTGATCTTTAAAAAATCACCTATGGTTACAACTCTTATCCCAAGCAAGGATGTTAATTAAGTGCTAGTTTTGGGTATACCCAAATAATTTGAGTTTTCATCCCATAAGTGTAAGTCTTCTTAAAAATAGTTTGAGGTCAAGACAATGGTTAGGGTCTAATGAAATGATTGGCCTTTCCATTGGTCTTTATCAATTTATCTAAGATATAACATCATGCTTTATATTTTAGAACCATGGTTACCCTATAAATGGGGTTTATACCATCATTTTTTAATTGGGAGGGCATGTTTTAAGTAAACTTCATAACTTCTGAGCTCAAGATTGTCCCTAGGGACTTATTGGAATCAAGGGACCAATAAAAATAAAATAAACACATAGAAGAAAGAAATTCAACCAAGGAAAACAAAAAAATATGTATATGCCTATGTACAAACAAGGGATCATAAGGAAAAAATGTGGAAATAAACTAACTACCCTACTTGCACTAATCAAATCATATTATAGTTTTACTCCATGAATACCTTAAGGGAAGAAATAGAGAAATAATGTTTAAGGTATTCCCATTGGTGGGAAATGTAAAATCTATTCCTTATAAGTCTTTGAGCTTGAAGGTGTTATTTCCTAATGTTTTTACAATCTTGTATGGCCCAATCCATAAGGATGTAAATTTACAATGTTTTCCCTTAGGCTCAGATGCTTTGTCAAGGAGAATCAGGTCTCCTTGTCTAAACACCATAATTTTGGACCTTTTATCAAGTCATATCTTAATCGTAGTTTGATTCCTACTAAAATCTAAAAAGTATTTCTCTCTTTCATCTTCCATCTAAATTATATTGAGTAATCTAAAATTGGATAGCTCTTAGCTCTCCTCTGTGTATTTTTTCATAAACTTGAGAGTGATAGGAAATATGGGTTCTTATCCATACACTAATAGAAATTTTGAGGATCTTAAGTCTTGTTTGATTCTTATCCTATCAGCCCAAAGTCTAAATTTAAGGAGCTTGTGCCAAGTCTTGGGATTGTCTTTGGTAGACCTCTTGATTTCCTTCAATAGGTTTTTATTTATTGACTTAAAGATTTTATTCCCTTGGTGATAATGGTTGGATGTAAAATTGATATTGATGCCATTATCATAAGCCCATTTGGTCATATATATGGATGTGAAGGTAGACCCATTATCACATACTAGAGATATTAGAGTCCCAAACCTAGTACAAATGTTTTCTTCTAAGAATTTGACCACTTACTTAATTTTGTATTATTTTATGGATGCAACTTTAGTCCACCTTATAAAATAATTTGTCATCATAATGATATATTTATGACTTATGAATGAGTTAGGGTTGATTACACCAATAAAATATAACTCCCATTGAGAAAAAGGTTTGTCAATCATGGTTGGTTGTAGAGGCATTGCTACCTTTGGCTCTTTAGTACTAAAGATCTAGAATGAGTGGCATTCTCTCACATGTTTGTGGGCATCTTTGAAAATAGTTGGTGATCTAGATCTAAAAATATTATGGGTCATGGCCTTCCCAGATGGATGTCCACTACCCATCTTTTTGTGAAAGTTACTCATGATTTGGGCAGTTTTTTCTCGAGAAACACACCTTAGGTAGACACCTTAAAAATTCCTCCTATATAAGACCCCATTCTTGATCAAGTAGTGGGTTGAATTTAACCTCATGTCCCTCTTTTTCTCCTTGGATAGACCTGAGGAAAAGTACCATTAATTAGAAAATGTATGATTGGATCATACCATTCACTAGCTTAAACATTTTGTTGATCCACTTGCATAATACTTAACTTAGGGTTAGTATTAGTAATCATCTGAATCAAACCTTAGCACCTTACCAATTTTGTTGTTTTCATTTCTAGGTCATATTCTTGAAAAATTGACATCCACTTGCCACTACGTTCTCCCAATTCAATCTGACTTAACATAAGTATGGTGCTAGGGTTAGGTAAGATGGCATGCACCTTATTTCTAGGAATGTAATGCCTAAATTTTTCAACTGCCTTGACTAATGCATATGATTTTTTATCAATCAATGAATAATTTAACTCAACATTATTGAAATTAGTGATCATGAAAGCTATTGGCTGGTCACACCCTTAAATTTTTTGAGTTAACACAGTAGCCATAGTGTGATTAGATACAAAGGAATAGAGGTAAAAGTCCCTTAAAAATTAGGACTTATAAGAACTGGAGCTTGACATATGGCCTTCCTAATATCACTAAATGCCTTTTTAGAATCCTCATTACATATGAATTTGGATTCCTTCTTTAACATGTCATTTAGTGGTTTGACTATTTCTGTAAAACTAGAAATAAAATTTCTTACAAAATTAAATTTACCAAAGAATGACTTTAGCTCATTTTTACTATTTGGATCTTATACTCTAGATATGGCCTCCACTCTTTTAGGATCTATAGATATCCCATATTTTTTTATAACATGACCCAATAACTTTCCTTCAATCACACAAAAGATACTTTTATTAGGGTTAAAGGAAATGGCATACCTTCTGTAGAGAGGATTACACAGCAAGTTAGTCAAGCATTAGTCCATAAAAAATGAAACATTCATAAATAACTAACTAACCAAGCCTATTTATTCCTATGGGAATTACAAAGGATATCAAGAAATAAATGAAATAAATAAATCACCATATTACCTTCCTAAATGGATTCACAATACCTATGTGTCTCAAAAACATGTTCTCCCTTGATCAAGCATAGTTTTCTTTGTCAACAATGGTGGTAAGCTCCTCCAATGCCTCAAGAAAATTCCATAAAACCTAAGGTCTTGATGTGGAATCACTAAACTAGCCTATTAATGAATCTTTGTGGAAATAATTTAGCATTATAAATTTGTAATGTTTAAGCTTTGAAGATATTTGAGCATAATAACCTTACACCAAAATAACTTAGAAATGATGTCCATGGCCTCTCTATTTATAGATTTTTGAGATTGGTTAGGATCAACTTGATTTGTCCATCTCAAGATTGAGATGTGTGGTTGAGAATAATCTTAATATTTGGAATTAAATCTATAATTATCATAAAGATGAACTTAAATAAGTGGCATTAAAGAGGCATGGGAGGCATTAACTAGGCATTGATGACCCATAATCCTGATATTTTATGCAATTAAGGCTTAATGGATGCCACCCCACAAATGGTGTCACTAGGTGATGTAGATAATAAGAATCAATTTTTAAAAAAAGTATTCAAAAACTCTCATGGAAAATCCACTTAAGCCCTTGATTTAGATTAATTAGCCTTATACAAGGTTAATCAAGATTTGTGTAATTATATAAAAATTGACCCTCAACTAATCAAAATGGTCAAAAAGTCATAGTATTGGGTTATAATTTGACTCTAGAAGAATTAGAAGGTGACGCTAGATACATTGGAGCTGTATTCCTATTTATGATATTTTCAACAAAAAATAACAAAGGTACATGACATGTACCAATGAATTAGAAGAAAAGAGTGATCCAGAGCACTAAATGGTGAAATAGTCATTTTAATTTGAAATGATCTGATCAAAGTTAGCGGGCCCATAAAATTCATTGCCCTATTCAGGGATACTTTGAACTAAAATGATAATTTTAAATGATAAGTTCAAACAATTTAGTATTTTTTTATATATTTTGACCTAAAATGTGCATTTGAGTGCAATTCGAGTAAGATTGTTAATTTCAACATAAATAGTGTTAAGAATTAGATGTCTACATTTTGCCCCTATTTGAGAAGGTATTGCAAGACATTCAGGTGAAGCAACATCTTTTTGAAAAAAAGAGTTGTCAAGAAGAATTAGAATAGACCCATGATTCCCCTTCTAGAGGGCTTGCTAGGATGAAAGAACAGGATGAACTCTCAAAAAGAGAGAGAAAGTGAGAGATTAACCTAGGGAATAGATCACATCTAGACGAGCTAATGCTTGCACATGTGATTACCATCAATGATTAAAATATAATGAGATGTATAATAGGCCTTTAAGATGGGTGGAATGGGAAAGATACAATCCATAAATTTAAGGGACACATTATAAACATAACTAATTTAAGAGTACAAGCTATGTGCTTATGACATTGATCAATCCCAAGAAAAGTTGCACACTAAAATACTATCATCATGGGATTTAATGTGGAGATCTTATAATTAGAGGGAAAAATAAAATGCTCTACTTTAGGAAGGGAAGCACCACTAGAATGAGGTCTCCAAAGAGAAGATAATAATAAGTACTCCAGTAGAGTAGATTTGATCATGATAAAATAGTTGTGCCCTAGTAGGGTGAATCTTGATCATTGATAAAGAAGAAAGAATGATTTTTCCCTTGTAGAGCTTATTTGATTTAGATGTTATTCAGATGTTGTGCCTCATCATGGGCAATTGGCAAGAAAAATACCTCAAGGATATAACTAAAAAGATACGTTAAAGTGAGTGGGTAAAAATGTACATGCAATGGTGTAATTGTTTAAAAAATTCATATAAAACCAAGCATATGAGAATGCACAAAGTGATGAGAGAGATGAAAATAAGAATGGAGATAGCTGAGTTGACCTCAATATAAATTGAGCATTGCCTACATAGTTCCATAGACTAATGTTCCAACATGATCTTCAAAATAATGTAGTTCACCCAAGTTTGGTAGAGAATGGAATGAGGAATGATGAAAAATGACTGAGAATTTATTAGATTCACAATGTATGAGAAGAGATGCACATCTAATAATAGACAAAGAAGCTTGAAATGCATGCTACCTAGAATCATAATTCCATATCATGAGCTTAGGTTTTATAGAGTGTTCTTCAGAATCATTCATTAGAGTTGATGTTGACATTAAGACCTTGAGACTTGAGCACAAAGTGCTTGATATAGCAAAATAAATTAGGCATCATAAGTATGAATAACTTAGAATGACATAATATTCAAATTTTACTGAGCCAATTCAAATGTGAATATCTATAACTAAGGATAATGGTAAAAAATTGACTAAAACTAGAGTTATAGTGATTTACATTTAAACAAAAAATCAAAAACAAAGAACAAAGAAAAAGATAAACATAAAGGAACCTAACTTGAAATCAAGATATGATCTATCAAGACATAAGTAGGAACAAAAAAATGTTTAAAAACAAAAGGAAAGAACATCGTAACGACATGAGACCAAGATATGAATAATCAAGATCCATGCAGACCATCAAGGCATTCTTTAATTAAAAAGCAAAATCAAACAAAAAAATAAGACACCAACAACAATCAAATAAAAAATATTATCCAAGAACAACATAATAACATAGGATCAAGATATAAACAATCGAGATCCATGTGAATCATCAAGATGTTTTGAAACACAAAAGAGATAAGCAAAAAACAATCAGGAAAACATAAGACCAAGATGAGTTAAGAAGTAATAAAAAGATAAAAGGAAAAGAAATAAAAGGAGAGGTGTGAAATCACAAAAAAACACCAATAAAACTCAAATAAACACACACACAAACAAAAACTAATTTAGTGCAATTTAAACACAAATGTTCATGCATGTGCGATAGAGGCATTATTTTCCACTCCATCATAAAAAAGTACAATGCCATGAAAATTATTCCCTAATTAAAGAGGAATAATGATGGAATAAATGGGGGAAGAGAGAAAAAGGAAGGGGTTGGTTGAGCTGACTCTAGATGTATAAGACAAGTGGATGTTGCTTATATAGTTCCATGTATGCATATTCCAACATGAACTTCAGGCCAAATGTAGTTCTCCCAATAAATGGGATAAAAGGAAAATTATGATTAGACCAGCATGATTAATGTTATAGAAGAATATGGAAGATACAATAAACAAATGAGAATGGTCTAGAAAACAAGAAATTGATGAGATGAGAAAGAATGATCTTTAAAAATGGCAAGTGCATGGGAAAAGATGAAATGAACTAGTGTTTTTGTGCTTGAAAAATAGAATGAGAATTCAAACATAATATTTGATCACAAAATGGAGAGAATTTAAACTTAATAGTTTCTCACAAAATGGTGAGAGTGTTCAATCTTAACAGTTGCTCACAAAATGGCAAGAGCATGGGATGGTGGAATGGGAATGTAGAAATGTATAGAAGTGTAAGACAATGTTTTTATTATTTTATGGATCATGTTATGATGTTTTTGGTATTTTTAAATTATTTCCAATGGTTTTGGTGTTTTTGGGATAAAATATGCACAAGGTGGGACCATCTAGTCAAGGAGATGCATGTCCTAAGAGTAGAGGTTCCAATAAGATAACTAAGCCAACTATAATGGCCCATGTTAATAAATTGGCAAGAGTGAGGATCTTGATAAGAAAATAAAGTATAAAAATAATTTTTCTAAAAAGATGCATGTATTCATCTGTTGAAATCTATGCAAGATTATCCTAGATGAACTGCTTTGTAGAACTGATTCTGAAGATGTTCATAATGCTTATGAGACATAATCAAGATCAAAATTGGTCAAGGGACAAAAAGTGTTCAAGTTTATAACATGTCTTAGACATAAAAAAGAATATGCATATTGGAAGAGATAAATCTAGAGTGCGATGAAGAATATGTTCAAAGTGTTAAGATTTCAAAGCCTTTACTTTTGGGATTCATGAAAAGTGGACTAGGGTAGTATATAAAATTTGTTCAAGGTAAGATAAAGGGTGGGATAAAAGTATGGCAGCACAAGTTTCCCCCAAGTAAGGGGTATTATAGATAATGGTTCAAATTTGTTCATGCATATAACCTCTTAAGGTGTATGATTTTCATGGGCTTTGAATGTTCTTAACCATTAGGTTTAGCCAATTGATATTCTCTTGATCCATAATTTGTTGTGACAATGTATGGTCATAACCAAGTAGGTTGAAACTTGTCTTTATTTTTGGGTTCAACATTCATGTTATTTTAGTTCTCTTTCAATACTAAGTCACCAATCTCAAATTCTTGAGGGAGAATGCATTTGTTGCAGCTTCTCCACAATCTATTATGATAGGCCTACAAGTTTTCTAGGGTAGCCAAATGCTTACCATCAAGAGGTTCTAGTTCTTACAACTATGAGGCTCTATAGTCTTCATCATATTCAATGTACTCAAGTGATATTATTAATGATAGGATCTCAATCTTGATTAGGATGATAGCTTCAGTGCCAAAAGCAAGGGAGTATGGAGTAGATCTAGTTGGGGTGCGATGATTGGTTCTATAAGCCCAGAGGGCAGGAAAGAGTTACAAGTGCCAATTATGGCCATCATCATTGACAATATTTTTTAAGATGGATAGAATGGTTTTATTTGATGCCTCAACTTTTCTATTGCCTTATGGGTTATATGGAGTGGATTTATTACACTTGATCTTGAATTTTGCACAAAGAGCTTTCACATCTTAGTTTACAAAGGATCCACCATTATCAGATATAATACAGGTTGGGATGCCATATCGATAAATGATATGGTAATGAATGAATTTGGATATTTATTTATTTGTATCATAAGTGAGAGGAATGGCTTCAATCTATTTGGTAAAGTACCTAGTTGCATTCAAAATGTGCTTATGTTTATCTGAAGATGTTGGGTTAATTTTCCCAATGAGATCAAGACCCCATGTTGAGAATGGCCATGGTGTTGTAATTAGATGTAATGGTAAGGAAGGTGTATGTATCAATTTTTCATATTTATAATAAGGAACACACTTATTTACATAATTTCAAGCATTTGTCTCTATTTTGGGTTAATAATAGTCTATTTTGAGAAGGTTTTTTGCTAGGACTACACCATTGGTACGGGCACCACACATTCCTTCATGAACCTATTTAAGTGCCAGCTTGGATTCTCCCAAAGATAAATATTTAAAAAAGTGTTCCATCATATACTTTTTGATAAAGCATGTTTCTAAAGAGGATATAACATGTTAGGAAATGAAGGAAAAGTTTTTGATAGTTTTTGGAAAGGTTGGCAGGAAAGACATGGCTATATAAATAGTTATAAAAATCTTGGTACCATGGTAGCTCAGGTGAGAGATTAGGATAAAAAATGGTGTATATCCTCTCTAAATATAATAAAATATGTGTTGGATAAATAATATAATCAATCAAGAACTGATACTATTTATCACTATCATGTATTTGAGTCATGGAACCAATTGTTGCCATGGCATTGGTAGACCTGTTGTTGACTCATGGAACTTGCTCAAAATATAGAGATTTAAAATGTCCTTTAAGGTTATCAAAAATTTGATTGCAAGGGAAAATATTATCATCTCTTGTTTGATATTTATTAGTTTTATAATTTATGATTAGCTATGAATATCCATAGACCTTTAAGCTTTGAATACCCATTGTATGGCAAGATGGAGCCCTACAACCAATGCCTCATATTCAGCCATATTGTTTGTACAATAAAATTGTATATGGAAGGCTTTGGGGATAAAATCCCCTTATGGATCTATCAAAAATATGCCAACTCTACATCCTTAGGATGTGAAGGATCTATCAAAATAGAGTGTCCACTATTTAGGCTCTTGTGATGCTTGTTCTGTCGTCATGATATAATCATCTAGAAGGTCAAAGTTGAGAGGTTGAGTGGCTATAATAGGAGCTTCTACAAAAAAAAATCAAAATAATATTCCCTTTGCTTGCCTTCTAATTTTGGTATTCAATATCAAACTCATTGAGGAGCATAATCCATTTAGCCATGCATCCTTGGAGATCTACTTTAGATAAGAGGAATTTAAGAGGATCTATCTTGGTGATTACAAAAGTTTTGTTATTTAGCGTATAATGTCACAATTTTTGAGTGGTAAACACCATACCTAAACATGCCTTCTTAATAGGTATATAATTATGTTTGTAGGCTACCAATGTCCAGCTTAAATAATAAACCATGTGTTCTTTACCATGATCATCATGTTGAGCCAAAAGTGCCCCTAGTGCATATTTTATGGTTGATATGTAAAGAAGTAGTAGCTTTCCTTGTGTTAGAGGTTTTAAGGCTGGTGGATGGGCCAAGTATGTTTTAAGCTTTTCAAATGTTATTTAACAATCTTCATCCCACTAAAATGTCATCACTTTATTTAAGAAATGGCTGGAACTTATCTACCAATTGAGAAATGAACCTACGTATAGACTGGATCTTGCCTTGCAGACCCCAAAACTATTTAAGATTGTTGGGTGGAGGCATTTCCATAATAGCAGTGACCTTTATAGGGTTGAATTCAATCCTTCATTATGATACAATGAACCCTAGCAATTTTCTTGATGTGACTCTAAAGACACATTCTTTGGATTCAATTAGACTTTATATGCATGAAGCCTCTCAAATATTCTTCATAGAATGTCAGGATGTCCAACACGTATTCTTGATTTTGCTAGTATATCATCAACATAGTCCTTGATAATGTCATGCATCATGTCATGAAAGATGATAGTCATTTTACATTGATATATGGCTCCAACATTCTTCAAACCAAATGGCATGACATGGTAATAGAATTTCCTACATAGAGTGGTGAACATGGTCTTATGTTAATATTTAGGGGCTATCTTGATCTAATTGTAACTATAAAATACATCCATTAAGTATATAATCTCATACCAAATAGTTGATTCAACAATCATGTCGATGTTGGGTAGAGGAAAATCATCTTTAGGACATGCCTTATTGATATCATTAAAAAAATGTACAAACATGTATGCATGGGGTCTTTTTACTTAATGG
This sequence comes from Torreya grandis, assembly GCA_037957365.1. NCBI lineage: Eukaryota > Viridiplantae > Streptophyta > Pinopsida > Cupressales > Taxaceae > Torreya > Torreya grandis. The sequence continues at coordinate 289,052 of JARHVA010005039.1, read as the reverse complement.
CACTATGTTATAAATCCATTTAGATTATTCCATTGGTATGATAAAATTATCTCCTAAAAACTTCTCCAAATCATCCTTAGCCAAAAGGGGGATGCGTGGATGCATCTTCTTAACTTTTACTTGACTAGTTTAGCATCAGGGTGAATAACCAAATGATGCACAAATAAATCTAGATCTAGGCATGGCATGTCAGAATATGCCCATGAAAAGATATCTATATAAGCCTTAAGAATGGATATAATATGTCCCCATTCTACTTCCATAAGGGAAGCTCCAAGATAAACATTTTTGGGATCCTCATGGGTTCCCAAATTCAATTCTATTGTGCTCTACATAAGGACTGTGGATCCATCTTCTAGAATTATAGGTAATTTATGGTCATGATCATCTTCTTCTACCATATCATATTTGTCTTCCTCACAAAGACCTAGATAATATGAATCATCAAAATCTACCTTCTCAGGTAAAGGCCAATTGGCAAAGACCTCCAGAAGCTCAAGAGCAAGACACTCAAATATTTGATGTTGTTCTGAAGAGATGTTACTACTAGTTATGGAACTTGGGCTAGATGGACTTTCTACATCCTGAGGAGATGAGAAAACTTTCCCACTTGGGAGAACCTGAAATAAGTTTTCACTCAAAGGATTGAATTTTTCTTTACTTTTTCCCTGATCAACAAGTGTTGCATAGAGTTTTCACCTGAAGATCTTGATGTTTATTCTTTATTATGACCAAGAAAGTTTTACTCCTCTCCAAAGTAGGTATAAGAATTCAATAAAAAATCAAAACCCTATTTATGATCACCAATGAGGAATGCATCTCTTAGGCCCATATATTCTACAATTGATTCTTCATTTTGAAACTCATCGAGGCATATGACCAAATTCTACTGATCCCAATCTATGAGTTCAGGATGGCAAAGGCATAGGTTATAGTGAGGGTTTACTTTAGGATGAGAAACATCAATGCTAAAGATATAATGTCATACTTCAGGAAGCAAAGCACCACTAGGATGGGTTTTTACTTCAGGATAGGAATCCCCAATAGGTGTTATGGTCAATAGGGCATTTGAATCAAACAAATTTGAATCAACAAGCTCATTGAAAAGGCTACAATGGGATGTTTCATTTTTTTTAGGGGTCTCATTACCAATCACTTTAGAAGAATCACTACCAAATGTTATGATGTCATCCTCTAGTGGTTTAAATTTGAGACCATTATTCTCATTAACAACTCTAGCTGATAAGGGCTCTAAAATCCCTTGAACCTAGGGGCCAAGGCCTTTCCTTATATAGTCAAGATTTTATATTATCTTTTTAGGGATAGGATACTTTGGATTTGGAAAATAATCCATAAGGGCCTCAGAATATAACCAATCTCCCTCGAAAAAAGCCTCTCGATCTTTCTTTGGTGTGATTTTAGGTACGAAAACCACACGAGGATTTGGTTGCATCTTCTTTGGTTGCTAAATCTAATTAGGTTTGTTAGGAGTTTGGGATGTTTTAGGCTTACAAAATTTTTTATGGGATTTTAGTAATTTTGAAATATTGAGGACATCCTTCACATGATACATGGAAATGCATGCATCTTGAATAATCATCTACATGGCCAGAGTTGTAGGAAATGGATCAATTGAAGTGGAGGCTAGATCACTAGGTCTATATAATTAGATGGAGATGGATGAGAAATGATAACTTTGTTATTATTTTTAATGAATTCAAAACCTAGGTAATAGTTATAATTTCAAAACATTACTTTGAGATGTTTGTAATACTAGTATGGCTACTAATCAGTAGGAATAGTAACCTCGATCCCATCATAGGGAAACTTGAGGCATTGTTGAAGAGTAGATGGAACTATATGTACTTCATGGATCTAAGGATGACCAAGAATTATGTTATAAGGAAGCTCAATATCCACAATATGAAATAACATGTGATCAAAAATATCCCCAACCATGTCTGGAAACCAAACTATATCAAATGACTCCCTCTCAACATTATCGTAAGCCTTGATTTTAGTAGTCTCTGACTGAATGTCTTTGTCCATATAACCCAATTATCACACCAATTTAAGAGATATGATGTTAATCCCTGAACCATTATCTATAAGAACTTGCTTGATCTTCTGATCTGTAATGATTATCTCCATGTATAGTGGGTTATTGTGGTTTGGGCCAAGGGTGGACATGTCCTTTTGATCAAACATGATTTGATAAAATAAAGAAAAATGTCCAATTAGGTTCTAGAACTGATTAAGATTTATATCATTAGGCAAAATATACTCTTGTAAAAGTTTGTTGAGGATGGTTATATGGACATCAAATGTCTACAGAAGTTCTAATATGGAAATTTACATAATAGTTTTATCTAATTAGTCCATTATACTATAAAGCCTTTGAATTGTGGATTGAACTAGTTTAGTATTTGTTGGGATAGTATTCAGATTTAGAACCATTGGCACAATATTCTCATTAGGTTTATGGAAAGAAGTGGATGAAGGGCCCTAAATGGTAACTCATGAGTGTCTAGTTATAACTACACAACCTAGAAGTGGCAAAGAGTCATTATAATTAAAAGGATGAGGCAAAGGGCCTTGGATGGTGATTCATGGGTGATTAATGACATTACTATAATTTTGAGCCAGCGAAGAGTCTCTAGAAGAATGGTACTATTATTCAGGACTAGTAGCCCATGAAAATAGAGTAGCAACATGATGATGCAAACTTGACATGGTATTACTAGGAGAAGAGGGTGTTGACCCTATAATGATGGGTCTCATCTTATGAAAAGCATGAGATTGGCCACATGATGCCATAGTAACAATGGTAATGTTGGTATAGAAATGCATCCCATAGTGTTACTTTAGTCATAAGGAACACTATTATAAGCCACAGTATTAGTGTGGGGATCATGATATTGATTATACTCATTATGATTTTGACCCTATTGTTGGTTTTGTTTCTACCTCTATCCTTGATTGTGACCATTTTAATTGTTTCTTGGTGGTGTTGGATCATGTCAAGGAAAGGGGTCTTTGTAGATTCCCATATATTGATTTATATCATGATTAAGGGCCAACATAATTTCTAACTCACCATTTTCAATAAATCCCTCAATAATATGTTGAAATTGAATTCAATGATAAGCATCGTGACCAATAAAATGATGAAAGTTACACCATTCATTCTCTTTATATTAGTCTAGTTTTAGATAATCTTGAGGAAATGGCCTTGATACTAGCCATATAATTAAGTTAATTGCAATGAGATTTTGTAATACTACTTCAACTGATTATCCTAACTTGCTAAAGACTCTAAAATTATTATGAAACATTCATCGTGGAGGTTGTCTTTCCAAAGCAGGTAGCAAATTTGAGGGAATTAATTGTACATTTGGAGGAGGCATAGTCTATACCATTTGTACATGTCTTGTTTCTGTCACCCCATTTCCAATTATGTTATTATTTTTGTGAAATCTCTTAGACTTATCCTATGTAACTATTTGAGGAGCCATTTATTTTTTCTAATTAAATGATTATCCTTGTGCAAAGATCTTAACAAGGCCCCTGGCAATAAGAGCCTTCTTAATCTATACTCCTTTGTCAATAATTTATTCAAATGAGTTATCATAAGCTAATCATATATTATGCACAAATTTAGGATGTAAATTATATTCAAAGATATCAGCCAACTATTTGTTTGGTAAATTGTGTTGAAAGCGGCCTACCAATGCTCTCCACCTTTGTAGATACGCAACAAAACTTTCACCATCACATTGTTTAGCTTTGCATAAGTCAATAATGGTCAATTCATGATTTATGTTGTATGATAAATGGTTAATGAATTTTTTTGATAAGTCATTATAATCTATAACTGATCCCTTGGCTAGTTTAAGTAGCCAATCAAGAGCTTGTCCTACTAAACTTCATAAAAATAGTCATAATAAGTACTTGATACTATAATCAACCTCTTGATAGAAGATGAAGAATATTTATATGTGTTCACATGGATCTCCTTTCCCTTTGTATTTTTCAAATTTGGGTGCCTCAAAGTGAGGTGGAAAGGGGTTTTGGAGAATAGATAAGTCAAATGGATATGGGCATATCTCATCTAATTTATACTTTTTGACTCTATTATTCATCTCCAATCTTTATATAATTTCCTTCATATATTTCCATTATTTCATATTTGGTGAATTTATGGATTGGATAATATGCTATTGGGTGATATGTTCCCCTAGTTTCATTATTATTGGGGTGGAATGTGCCCCTAATTTTATTACTATTGGGGTGGAATGTGCCCTTGGTTTTGTTGCTATTAGGGTAGAATGTGCCCCTAATTTTATTGTTTTTGGGGAGGAATGTGCCCCTAATTTTGTTCTTTTTGGGGTGTAATGTGCCCCTAATTTTTTATTTATCTATAGGTATCATATACCTTTCGATCCATGATTTGGTTTTCATTTACTACTTGAGTTGAGAACATAGGCCATTGATTCCTGGATTGTAAAACATTCTCTAAATTTGACTATTTCACACTTTGTTGATTATGGAAATGTTTATGTTTATTTACCAATATTTGGTTTGTTTGAGGTATTTCCTCAATTCAAATTGAATTTTTAGGTTTCTAAGTTTGTAAAGTAATAAGAGGTTATTGATGATTATATAATGTATGTTATGTGTCAAATGGGACATCTTATAAGGTCTCTTGTGACTTTGAATGTTCATATAGATTACTTTGATCTACTATGGTAATGTTCTCATCCAATATTTGTTTCATATTTTCCACCATATCTTCATGTTCTTTCAAAGACTTATTATGAATTGAAGTGTCAAATAGGGAGTCAATTAAGTCTATGACAATTTGATCTGCATATCATTGACTTACTATCTTGATCTTAGCTAGAAGATCTAGATTTGTGAGTTTTGACTCTATTTGTATTTTATTTCCTTTGTTAGAATAAGAAGGTATGTCTATTTTTTCAAAATCTTATTCTATCCATCATTGTTATCCTTCTCTAACCAAGGTATGTAATTATTTCATAGGAAAGTTAGAAGGTAGTCTAGCACCATATTCTATCAATCTAAGAAGGGATTCATCTTGATTTTCTTGGGGTTGATATTCATTGTAATCATCTTAAAATATTAATGTTGTTGGGATATCATAAAAAAAAATGGGTGATCTTGACCATCATAAAAAATTTCATCCTCAAAACTAAGGCCATAAGAGGCCCCACTACGAGTGAACCTTTGAGTCATGTCTAAAAAGAGATGTTCTGTGTGTTTGACTAACTTTGAACCAATGTTAGATAACCAATAAAAGTGTGCTTTGGCTCTCTTTTTAAACAAATAACCAAGCTACTAATGAAACTATAAGGGAGAGTGGTTTGAAACCATGCATAATTTTGAATATTTGGTTCATGAAATTACTAAACCTTTGGTAAACTTGAAATTGTATAAATCAGAAGAAAGTAAGGTAACTCAAAGACCCAAGGTGAAAACTAGTACACCAAAACCTAGATATTTATGATACACCCACACTAAAAAATCTAGTTTCAACTTTGATAAGTTGACCTTAGAAGTTTAGAGGAAATCTCTCTGGATTATGAAGAAGACAAAATGAACTAAGCAAGTCAGTATGTAAAGACATACATGAATCAAGAAGTATAAATCTAGGACCAAATAGGAAGCACAACATCACTACATGATTATATTAGGATAAAATATATTCTAGGACCTAAAAGTATGAGTGATATGCAAGATAAATTGAGTCCACCAAGATGATAATGTGATTTTTATTCTTAATAAATGACCTTCAATCCAAATAGAAAATTTAACCCAAGTTAAAACAAGCTTAGTGTACAAATGTTGAAACCACTTTGATGCACCAACCCTTAGAACTCAAAAAGGTTCAATTTCAAATGTGGATTATAAATGAAGGATTTAAATAAATTGGGTAAAATTTTTATACTCAATTGGGTAGCATGACTATGCCAAAGTGGATGTCATGACACAAAGCTTTTGATAACAATTTGAATAAGGAAAAGATGAATTTTCTATTTGGACAGCGTAATGCCTCCCTTGCTCAATAAAATTGAGGATAATGTGTTTTGGTTAAGTTCATTGAGTTAACAAGTAGTTTAGACACAAATCAAGACCAAGTAAGCTAATAACAAAAAACAAACATCTTAAGTCTAAACTAACAAGGTATGGCAAAGTGGGGTCACCTATACTATCAAGTTTTGAATGTTTCTAGGGGAATCAATTGAATAATGACTTTCATGCCAAATACTATTAAAAATTCACATATTTTGGGTCTATATCACTCATCTTATTACAAAAAGGTCTAGTCCTTTATACAACCACTACATCCTATTATTCATTCAGTGTAGTGTGATGTCCAAAGTGTCACTATGTCCTATGTGCAACTCCAAAGGAGTAAAATAAAGTCAATATTGGGAGGTAAAACCTCAAGTAAATGGTTTCCTAAAGAACTTGCTGGAGGTGATGAAGTCCCCCTCACAAGCCAAGTTTGCATGAAAATAAAGAAAGCATAAAATATAAATACTTTAGGTTCATTTTGAAGATCACCCAAACTTTAGTGAGATTTTAGGGAGTGCTTTAGGTGACATTATTTCTAAGGATTGGACTAGGCTACTTACAATAGGAATGTCACTTTTGATTCCAAGGGTTCCCTATAGGGGACAAATGGAAGATCATACATACAACATACCTCTTTTTTCCAAATAAGATTAATCTAATAAACTATTGCAAATAAGAATTAACAAGTGTGTTAAATTTTAAACCTGAATGAAATGTTTGGTGGTGTTCATTTGACCCCTTGGTCTTAGTTGTAAACTTTGAAAACATTCACCAAAAACACCTAAATTCTTTTTTAAACACAAAAACAAGGTTCCTAATCAATTATTTTAGGCATGTAAAGGTGATTTAAACATGTTTTAAGCAAATCACAAACTTGATCCTATAGAAAAAAAATTTAGCATGTCTTTTAGAATTGAAGCCTTTTTTGATTTGAAATAAGAATCTTTAGACAATTAGGTCTCAGGTCTATGTTTTTGGAAAAACATAGTGACCGATATGGGTCAATACCATCGATGTCAGTTACATCCAACCAAAATCTAACCGATGTTAGTTCTACTGACTGATGTCGATTAAGCCAAGTAATTGATGTTGGTATTTCTATTGACATTGATTACCTATGTAAAAACCATGGCAACCAAAAATGGTAAAATAAAGTTAGAAAACCAATTTACAAGAGTTTTAAAAGCTCAAATAAGTTTTTAAGGTTTCAAAAGTATCTTCTTTAGGTGTAGGATGCATCTTTTCCCAATGGGTGGGCCAAGATGTAAAGATGATTACAAAGCAAGTTAGTCAAGCATTAGTCCATAAATAATGAAACATGCATAAAGAACTAACTAAACAAGCCTATCTATTACTATGGGAATTACAAAGGATGACAAGAGATAAATGAAAGAAAGAAATCATAATATTACCTTCCCAAATGGATTCACCATACCTATGTGGATAAAAAACATGTTATCCCTTGATCAAACATCCTTGTCTTTGTAAATAATGGTGGTAAGCCTCCAATTCCTCAAGGACACTCCATAAAACTTAGGCTCTTGATTTGGAATCACTAAACTAGCCTATCAATGAAGCTTTGTGGACACAATTTAACATTATAAGTTTTAAATGTTCAAGCTTTGAAGATATTTGAGCATAATAACCTTACACCAAAATAGCTTAGAAATGATGTCCATGGCCTCTCTATTTATAGAATTTTGGGATTAGTCAAGATCAACCTGAATCATCCATCTCAAGATTCAGATGTGTGATTGAATATAATCTTAATATTTGGAATTAAATCTATAATTATCCTCAAGATAACCTTGGAATAAGGGAAATTAAAGAGGCATATGAGGCATTAACTAGGCATGGATGACCTATAATCTTGATATTTTATGCACTTATGTCTTGATGGATGCTACCCCATAGATGATGTAACTAGGTGATGTAGATAATAAGAATCAATTTAAAAAAAGAAATATTCGATAACTCTAATGGAAAATACACTTAATCCCTTGATTTAGATTAATTAGCATTAAACAAGGTTAATCAACATTTTTGCAATTATTTAAAAATTGACCCTCAACTAATCAAAATGGTTAGTAAGTCATATTATGGGGTTATAATTTGACTCAGGAAGAATTAGAAGGTGACGCTAGATGCATTAGAACCATATTCCTATTTAGGATGTTGCCAATATAAAATAATAAAGGTATGTGACATGTACCAATGAATTAGAATAAAAGAGTGATTGAGAGCACTGAATGGTGAAATGATCATTTTGACACGAAATGATTTGATCAAAGTTAGTTGGCCCATAAAATGCATTGCCCTATTTAGGGATACTTTCACCTAAAATGGAACTTGTAAATGACAAGTTCAAACCATTTAGAATGTTTTATATATTTTGACCTAAAATGTGCATTTGAGTGTAATTTGAGTAAGATTGATAATTTCAACACAAATAGTGTTAAGAATTGGATGTCTACACCTTTTGCATCTTTTAAAAACTTGTTGTAAATGCAAGAAGTGATCTTCCCTATTTTTAGAAAAAATTATTAGATCATCCATATAAATAATTATGGATTTACCTATCAAGCCTTTGAAGGCATGGTACATAGCTCTTGAGAATGTGGTTCCTACATTGATGATTCCAAAGGGAATTTTCTTGTGAGTAAAGGCCCCCCACTTTGTGGTGAAAATTGTCTTCATCCTATCCCCTTTATCAACCAATACTTGGCTGTATCCTAAAAAGCCATCTTGAAAGGACATCATAACTGATCTTAAAATAACTCAAATTACTTGGTTTATGGAAGGAAGGGGGTAATTGTCCTTCTCTGATGTTTTTTTCAAATTTTTGAAGTCTATACAAAGTCTAATCTTGCCATTCTTTTTCTCGATGAGCACTAAATTAGCCACCCAGGTAGAGTGTTTAATGGGGAAGACTATCCTAGCATTTAGAAGTCTCTTAACCTATTTAAAGATAATTAGTTATAAGATAGGGTTTACAAGACTTTTATTATACCTAAATGGTTTGAATTTATATTTAAGGGGTATATTATGTGTGATGACCCTTGGATCAAATATATTTAAGTCATCATAGGACCATGCTATGACATCACTATATTAGGTAGGGAGGTCTTTAGCTTTCTAGTTCTCAATGTTTGTATAGGCCTAGATCAATAGTATTATAGTCCTTCCCATTTACCTTTGGAACCTTGGAAGTATCAACAAGTTTGGATTAATTAAAAATTATTACTAAAGAAAATATCCCCTTGGGAATTTTTTTGTCATTCAACTGAATAACCTTGCCATCAAATTTATCCTCCCTAGATGTATTTTTATTAGCATCATCAATAATGTGAATATAAAATTCCATAGAATTGGTTATGAAATACAATATCTATTGATCATCATTAAATACCTGAAAGTGATTAATATTGTTAGGCATTGAAAGATAAGGGATCATCTCAATGCTGAAATTTGGAGAATCTTTGTTGGGCATGAGGTTGTTGGAAGTAGATGCCAACCCATCAGTAACTTGGTTATATTCCCTTGGGATGGAAATGATGTTGAAGGCATCAAAGGATTATATAAATTCCCATACCCTAAACTTATATATTTTTAATTATTATAGAATACATTATTATTTGATTCTTACCTAGTTGACCACTAGTTCTGAATCCCCATAGACTAGTAGTTCATTGACCTTATTTTTTATGGAAAACTATAAACCTAGGATAAATGTTTCATACTTAGCAATATTGTTAGTATAAGGGAATTATATCTTGTAGGAATCATGATAATTTTTATTATTTGGATTGGCAAAGACAACACCAACCCTTGATCCATCACTACGCTTAACACCACCAAAATGTAATTTCCACAATCTAGGAACAACCTGATCATTCTTGGGATCACATATCTTATCAGTCTCTAGAGTGAATACCCCTACATCCTAGTAAATTATGTTGACCCTCTCATTTATGTTTTTATACTCAGTTATCATATGCTTCATTCTTGGTTCTCTCTCAACCTTGATTTGACTGGGGACCCCCTTCCAAGGTAGCCACAGATGTGAGCAGTCTGTAGACATGCATCCATTAAAAGCATTGGTCCATTCCCTACTTAATAATATTCCATAAACATTAGGTATTCTAACTAATTTAATATGAATGAATTAATGTATACTAGGCTTATAATCTAGTTGCATATGAACATTTAATAATTCTCTTACAACTTTAACTATAGATTTGTCTAATTTGGTGACAACCCTATTAAATTTTATAGGTGTTAAACCAAGTTGATTGCATATAAATATAGGGATGATATAGGTAGATGATCCTAAATCTAATAATCAATAATGAAAATTCTTACCAAACATCCTGATAGTGAGCAAGAAAGGAGGAGACTCGGCTTTGGATTTATGCATAGTCATGTTGGCATGATTAGTCTTGGGTGGAATGATGTCCTTATTTGACTAAGATTCCAAAAAGAGGTCCCTCTACTCTCTAATTTGTGTGATTTAATGCAATGTGATATTAGCCTTTATCTTCTTCATGTCCTTAACTATGTTATACCTAGCTTTATTACGGAAACTAGGAATTTCAACATTAGTTTTATAATTACTCCCTTTTGGTGGCTCTAGATTATTGCTTGAAGAGGTAGTAGGAGGAGTTCCAAAATTATTTGGAGGTTTTGAGGTAGTCAAATTTTATCTCTTCTCTCTATTCATCAAGGGTTAGGTTTTCTTCAAGAACTACTAAAAGGCTTAGACTTCTCTAGGGACATCATCAAGTTCAGTTTCCTCTTGAAAGGGGAAGTCAAAGGTGTCCACCATGAAGGCCTACTTGGATAGATTAGATCCAAAGGAACCTTCACCACTTTATTAGTTATATACCACTTTAAATGTATACAAATCCTCTTGAAAAATCTCAAAGGCTTTGAAAAATTATATACAATCAATTTTTGCACGTTTGGTTATGCAATGTACCCTACAATAGTTAGGTAATGCAATATTAGTAAGATTAATGTCAATATTCTTATTACTGGAAGATGTCACATTAGACTTATTATTATGAAAACTATCATTTTGAAATTTTTCAATTGGCTTATAAGACCTTTAAAATGAGAAATTCCTACTAGAGTGCTCTCTAGTATTACCTACTTGTTTCTACAACTAAAGTAAATCAGTGCTTAATTTTTGAGCCATTTTTAAGAAAGACTCATTCTCATTTTTTGGAATTTTAGAATTATGCTCCTAGTTATGTTTAGTACCTACAAATGGTACTAAATCTCATTGATCACCTGCATTAAATCCATTAGTAGGATGACTCAATAATCCTAGATTTTGATATGGGGTTGCATGAATTAAGGCAAATTGATTTAAGTTTGGATGTTGGTTTAAGGCTAGGAGATTTTGGTTATTATTGGGGAATAAGTTCGTTAGAGGCATATGTGGGTTCATATTTGGGAATGAGTAATCCATTTTCCCCTAGGGTTGCATTTGATCATTAATGGTCACTGATTCTGAGTAGGGTTGGGCCATCGAAGCTATAGGTGGGATGGATCTTTTCAAGAATATAGAGGTCATAGGATCAACCACATCTTTATAGATATCCAAATCTAGAACATCGTCAGGCTTATAGGGCTCTATGGTTCAACATTACATATTTTCAAATCTAGCATTAAATGACCTAATAGGCTCACTAGTGTCCCTTCTGATAGTGGTGATTGATGGTAAATAACACAAGGACTGATAATCTTACCAAATTGATCAACGAACACATTATTGAAATCATTCTAACTTATAATGGAATTATGAAGCAAGTTTAAAAACCACTCATAAGCTACATCTTTAAAAGTGAAATAAAATAGCTTACATGCTACATCCTCATGTAATAAATTAATTAGTCTTAAGGTGGCTTTAAAATACTTTATGTGTTCTTCAATGGTTATTATTCTAATTCGGCTAAATGTAGGTAAATATTTCTTAGGATTCCTTGGGAGATCATGAGCTACCCCTTGTACATTAATTAAAGAATCCCCTAACCATACCATAGCTAGATGAAGGTTGAAGGCACATGTACCTTGAAGAGGTGAAGTTGGAAGAGACTTAGATCTCCTACATCTACCTTTATCACATCTAGCTCTTTTGTGTACCTTGAAGTTAAGTAAAGGATCTCTGGTTAATGAGTGTGATCTCATTCTGATATTGGGTAATTCCATCTTTAAATTCAAATATCCTACCTAAAATATGATGTGTCAAGTTAAATTTTATGAATAATAAGAGTTAGACCTACACATTGATCTTATTTTGTAAAGGTGGTATGAAAATTTACAAAGGATGTTAATCTTTGATTGAATTAACTCAAAGGTGCACCCAAATATGTAAATATGGTCTATATTTACAAGTTTAAAACTAAATGAACTTAGGTATATGAAAGATATGCCCACCTTTGATCAAAACAAACTTTTCTAACCTCAGATACTATGGATTTTCAAAGTTAAACATAAATTTACCAAAAACAAGCATCAACTCTTAAATAATTTCAGAGAAACACAAAAGGGTACTAAAATAGAAATTATCAATAATATTTATTCTTTTAATCAAATAATTCACTCAAAATCATGAAGATATACTCATCTTTAGATAAAACAAGACTAAGATCAATAAAGATTCAAATAATTCTGACCCTCCTTCTAGGGCCAATGGGAGTTGTCCTATTTATGCTTCTAAATTTACCATAGGTGCTCTTAGTGTTTAAATAAAACTTCTCATTTTATAATATCATAAATTTAGAGCATGAGTTGTAGCTTTTGGCATTCTGGTTGCCTATGGTGAAATAACAGTAGAGTAAGATAACTATTCCACAATATTTATATAATTTGGTGGTTGGGAGCCACCTTGGCCAATTCTTTATGAATATTTGTTAATACTTAGTGAGTTATGTTCCTATTTCAAGCTATAAAATAATCTAAATGGATATTTATAATATGGATCAAACTAAAGTGGTCTTGATGTAAAAAAGGAGAAACAAGAATGGTAGGGTAGAAAAGAAATGAGTGATTGCCAATTTTAGTCTTGAACATTATGACAAAGTATCAATGGAAACTAAATACACATTTAACAAATATATAACATAACATATCCTAAGCTCAAATCTCACTATATATTAGGTAAACTTCAAGGGAAAACATTTAAGAATCATAAGTAAGAACTAGGTCTACTTTAGGGATTTATCACTATAATCAAATAATAACTACACATCTGAATATAAAGCAAAATGAAATGAAGTAGGACCTAAAATATTTCAACTAATCTATTATAGGCACAAATTACAAAACCTATGATTAAATAATTCTATTCAAAATTCCAAGACACTTTTCATATTCAAGACCTCTACTAGCAATTGCGAGAAAATCTATATTAGCAATTAACATATCAGAATGGACAATCCTTGCATAATTCATTGATATTATTAATTGCTTCAAGTATAGAAAATTTTATCAAAATATCTCACTTTTAAAATGGTCATACATGCCTTTATAGGAAGACTAGGCAGTATACCAGTCAATTAAAAAATATAAGCATATAAAGACAAGGAAAATTATCCTTACAAGTTCTAAAATTAAAGTGCTTTGCCCAATTGTACTGACCTAGAGGCAAATATGCTAACAAACTAGTATATTCCTTTACAATGGGATATTCTACTTCAAAATGTTTTAAAACTTTTACAAAATAGAATATGCTCAATTTAATGGTGGGACCCCTAGTTGTCATTACTGGAGGATGATCATGTCTCTCCCATGATGTTCATCAATTAAGTCTAGGTCCATAGTAGGCTTCATGATATTTTATTCATCTTGATCTACCAGGTCATCAAATTCTTTATCATTCCTATCCATGGCTTCTTTTATACTCTTGGCTTTATTTATTCTTTCCCCTACATTGAGTATCATTCCCACGATTTTGCTATTTTTTCCCCCAAATTTACCTTGGCTTTTTCCTCTAATTTCCTAGGTTACCAGAGTATCCCTATTCTTGAATTCCTCATCACTAATGATCCCAAGGGATTTGGGTTGTGTAGGCTCTATAATTATGGTCCCAAGAAGTTGTTCAATTCTTGAAATTAGTTCATTATTTTCTTTTAGGACCCTTTCCATACCATTATTCCATGAACTAAAACTCTAAACCTTTTTAATCACAATTCCCATAATTATGCTCAAATTCCCCAAACTAATGGTATTGAAGTTTGGAATCTACTTCTTTTCCTAAAAATTGAGGAGTTGAGATATTTTATCCTCAAAGGCCTACCATTAGGTGACTAAACTCTTCACTAGTTCACATTGCCCTTATAATACACTTTGCCTTAATTTCATCAACTTAAGTGCCTCAAACATGTCATAAAATGACTTGTCAAGTATCTTTATTATTATATTTGGCACTGATATAATTTCCTATTTTTATAAGTTTTCTTTCTCTTTCCAAGTTCTAGATCCTCTGCTCCATACCTTGGACTCTACTTTTAGCTTGTTCTAAATCTACTTCAATTATACTTTCCACATCTTCTTAATGAATTACAACCTCCCCAAGATGTTGGCCATCCACTGGGGTTAGTCCTAAAAATGGTTCCACATTCTAAAAGGTGAATTGTTTTATCACAACCATAATTTTCTTGATTGTTATTCTTTCCATCCCAACTATCTCAGGGTTGAAATGGAAAGTAATGACTAGTTTCTTGAATTGGGGAGGTTCTAAGACCTCCATGCTTGAGATATTAGATGGTCCCAAATCATCTATATTCTTTCCTTATATACCTTAAATGATCATAATTATTATTTCTTATTGCTCCTTCATTATATCCCTTATCCAAGGCTTCATATCATCTTGTATTCCCACATCAATGACCCTTGTTATGGCCCAAAAATGTGATAGATGGGATATTTTGTAATTTCCCATAGATGAACCAATCAAGAATGAGTGGTCCCTAGATTGGGAACTCATCACTAAATAGATTTAAATTATAAGTGGGATAAGTGAAAATGAACCTCGATCTCTTCTTTAGTCCCATTGGGACCAGTTCTAGTTCTACTTTTCTCTTCTCATGGGATGTTATTGGGACCAACTCTTTTCCTATGTCTTTATTAGGCTCCTTCCCTATCAAAATCATAGGCTTTTACAATCTCTTTGAGGGTACCCTCAAGTGTCTCTACTATATTTATGGTTATAATGTCTATGTATTAGATTAGGAAGGTGGAATTTGGGGTAATGATGAAGATGGAGACCCCTCTCCAGGTCTATCTTCTAGCTTGACTTTTCCAAATTTATCCTTCCCTTAGCCCTATTCATCTTAAACTTGTTTAACCTTCTACTAGAGTTGTGGTTGATCTGATTGAAGTTGTTCATGGGATATTCTAGATGGCTTAGGTAGTAAATGGTATTATAAAGGGTACATTTTCCATGTTTCCATAAATACCTTGTTGTCTCTAACTAACCTATGTTCAATCTTAATGTTATTTCCTTGGATCCTAACTAATAGCTCTTCATAATTCTTAGACGTAATATATATGGTGTCATGGAAATTGATTTGATGTGCATATTCTAGATTTGAAAGCTTCTTGTTCCTTAGATGGTCACCAACTAAATTTTTTGGATCCCACATATGTATTTCATATAGTTAGAATCTAAATGATTCTTTGTGTGTAGACATAAACTCTAACTACTTCTAGTCCTTTATTATGGTTTTCCCAATATTCAAGGGGAAGGGGTGGAGCAGGTCCTTAATTTTCTCTTTGAAAGTATTATCAATGCCATGAATGAGTTTGGAAGAAATTTCCTATAGTGAAATCTTATTTAGAACATATATTATTAGTCTCTAAGGTTGAGTCATGATTCCTTCTATCCTGATGATTGTGCAATCACGATAATACCATATGTCCCTTATCATTTCAACATACCTCTTGATGAGGGGGTGGAGCCTAGGCATGGGAACACCCATGATGGCCTCCACTATAGTAGAGTAAATACAATCACAAATAAACTGCATGTGATGTCTATACTTGAAGATGTGTAACTTAGAATAGTAATGTGGGATGGTTATCTTACCCACTATGGACTAATTCTTAATCCTAGGGAAGGTTGTTAAGGCCAAAAGGGTGTAAAATAGGTATGAAATTATAAATAATTGGTTTGAGGTCTTTATTTTGATTGCATTGAATTGTCTAGTTAGGAACATATTGATTAAGTCTTTAATTAGAGGGGTAAATTTTTCCTCTACCATGAAGTGTACATATGGGACCCAACTATTATTCACATAAGTAGTTGAAGGGGCACCAAACACTTAGTTTAATAGGGTAATTATTACCCTAATTCCTTCTCTAAATTACATGAGTGGGATTTTTTCATCAAGGATTCTAAATATGTGAGGTCCTTGGTGTAACCAAGGTCTGAGGATAGAGTTGAATTCATGGTTACTGATCCACTCTTTGACCTTGGAAAGCTCACCATGGGGAAGAGGGAGCTTGTACTACATATCAAAATCAATAAGGGAAATGTAGGCTACTACCTTTTATTTTCCATCCCTAATGATCCATTCATTGTCTATTCTATAATCAACAAATATTGGGGCAAGGACATCAATACAATGTAATACCTTTGGCATTGCCATGGTGTGATGAATTCTTTCCATTTAGAAAATAACCAGCTCATAGTGTCACTTGCTCATGATGGAATTACTTTTTTCCTCCTATGAAATGGGTTGTAACTCTTTTATCATGAATAATATCTTAGACCAATTCTTAATGCCTTAGATATTCAATACTGTGAGGTCTAATTCTATATCATTGAATATGTAGCCTTCATTGTCTATTGTCAAATAAAGTTTAGCATATTCCTTATGAAATGGGTTGTAACTATTCTATCATGAAGAATAGCTTAGACCAATTCTTAATGCCTTATATATTCAATACTATGAGGTCGAATTCTATATCATTGAATATCCAACCTTCATTGTCTATTGTCAAATAAAGTTCAGTATATTCCTTCAATTATTGTTTGATAGCTACCATGGTCTCTATTTATTGATAATTATTCATGTTGAATTGTATATGATTTTTTTGAAATCTCTCTCATGATTAGAAACACAATTAATTTATCCTTTTATTGAATTGTAACAAATTAAATCCATTTGGGTTACTTGTATGCAAGGCTTAGGGTTTTGGAGATTTAATGGTAGAAGATATTCAATATTTCACTTATATGTGTTATAAATTTGATTTGGAACTTTGCATTTAGACCTTTTTGTTTTTGAGCCCATGAGTTCTCAAAATTTGTCCTTTTCTACTTGTGTTGTGCTTATGTGGCATTAGTCTTGACCTTTCATGGCATTTTTCATAAATTCCATTTGAACACTAGTTATTGGTATTTAAAAATACCTCCTTAATTCCACACCATAGGATCAAAATCCCAAATTAACATGAGCCATTGATTATAATTTGGGCCCTTGGATGTGATTGGGTCTCTCTATTGCAACCTCTATGATATGACAGTTGTCATTTTACATGCTTCTCTATGATCCAAATCTTTTGGTCAGTCATTCATCGAATGAGTATTGACCATGTGGTGATCTTACAAGCCTTTCAAGATTCATTAGTTCCATCACGCCATTGGATCAAATCCAATGATGACGTATGAACCATTGATCAATAAAAATGCCCAAATGTTAAGTTAGTCTATTATTAAAGTCATGATCTATTCTTAAGTTCCTTAGGTTAAGGTTTGTTTCAAGTTTCATGTTTATATTATAAGACCATTTCCATATTTTTCATGTTGAAGGCTCCCATTATTGAACATATTTTGATCATTTACTTTAGATTATGAATCCATTTTTGAGTTAAAATAAGATTTTGGAATGTTATTTGAACACTAAGAAAGATATTTCATTGAGTTAAAATTGATAGTCTTTTAGACATCAAATACACCCTCACGGGTGTCAATTAATGGTCACATGGAAGTCAAATTTAAACTAGAGAAGTTTTAATTTTTTTGGGCTTAAATTTGATGGTCACACAGATGTCAAGTTCATCTTTTCAAACATTTGGATGATGGTCATGTGAACATGAATTTTAAGTTTGCTAAAATCTTTAGTGTCAAATGTTAGGATGCCACTTGGCATTTGCATGGGATTTCCTAGGGTCTCAATGTTAATTCACCCCATTAGATCAAATCCCATGATGAAGTGATATTTTTAGGATCTTGATCCAGGGAATTTATTTTGATTAGTAGTTTTGTCAGACAAGCCCTTTTCCTTTTAATCCTTGAATATGATGGTACCTCATATCCATCTTTTGGCATTTTTCCATCCTTTTTAATTTTCAATTATGTTTCACTTCATTTGATTGGGTCCTAATGAGTATGTGTGGATCATTGGATTACCTAATATGCATTTTATTTAAGCTAATGTTCAGGTTATCCTTACTTTTTTGGGTTAAATCCCATGATAAAGTGACAACTATAGGATCCTGCAAGACATGAGGAAGTTAATGTTAGGATCACAAAGATAATAAAACTAACGATCATGATTGTATTAATAAATATGTTGGGGCCTTAATATTAAATACTTAGGCTAAGTTGGGGAATATAAAAGGACCTTGAATGAAGACATTTAGTTAGGCCATAAGGAACTTTAGAAAAAAGGGGGAAATAATGAAGGGGATCAAGTTTATTTGTCAAGTTGTGTTAAAAAACATGACTAAACTTAAAATATTTTCTTTATACTTAAGTCTATAAATGAATTTTAAAATGGTTCCCACCAATTTGGTTTTTGCCTTTATTAAAATTTGAATTGAGGGTTTGTTAGGGTTTTAAAATACAAATTTCATGGGGATATACACCATGGAACTTGCAACTAAAAGCCAAATGAACTTCATTAGTAATGTTAGTCTAGATTAAAATAGATCAAAACTACATAATCCTATCTTTTAACAAAGTGGATGTTCTTCAAATTCTATAAAATACCATAATATGCTAAAATTTGTATGTTATAAGTTCAGGGTTTCTCAATGGTCTCAATTTAAAAAATGGGGTATGTTAGTCTTAAAAAATCCAAAGTTATTCAAAATTAAGTGAAACATTTTTTTGAATGAGAAGGGCATGTTATTCCCTTATCCTATAACATGTGTTAAGATATGTGTAGATAACTTATGGATTACGTAGCCCCTTCCTTTTCATATTTCATTTCTATAGGACCTAATTTGGTTATATAGGTTGGCATATGGAGTAACCATAGACTAATAATATTATAAATAGGAGGTATGGATTATTACTTGATGATCATATTATGAATTATACTCCTATTGGATCTTGTGGAGGTCACCAATTGAAAGTGGCTTGTCATTTATTCATATTTTATAAAAAAAAATTAAATCAAACTATGATATATTATTGTTATTCCACTTTATTAGTAAATTAATTTCATTACAGATATTTAACTATATCAATAGGTTTGGTAATAATTGGTTCATAGTTCATAGTTCTAGTAGCTACATGACAATCAATCATGTCTTTGTTTATAAAATAAGTGAAAGGTAAAAAATATCTAGACACTTTAGTGGATTTGGTCAAATCCATCATATATTTTTGAGTTATCTATTCAAAATAAACAAAAACTATTATATAATAAAAGATGAAAAAATTTAAAACTTATAATATATCAGCTAGGTTGATGTAGTCATAAACTAAAATGATGAAAATCATACTATATCGAGTTGGCCAATGTAGTCATGCAGGTAAATAGGTTGAGATTAAAATATGATATTAAGTTTGTTGATTTAGTCGTGTAGTTATATACTAGGATAAACAAAGTGTATAAAGATATCTGATCTTGTTAGGTAGCTATATATTGGGACTAGCATATTATATTGAGTTAGCTAATGAAGTTAAAAGAATAGACTATATTAGCTTGATTGATGTAGTTAGGAAAGTACATGTTGGGTAATATTATAGTATTTAAAATTAGACAATGTATTCACATAGGAATAAATTGATACTAATAGTCTATATTGAGGTGGTCAATGTAGTTAAACTGATACATGTCAAACAAAGCATATTGTATCTAGTTGGTTGATGTAGTCAATATTAGAAGATGGTAAATATCGAGACTATAGTAACATAGTCAATGAAAATAGGTAAGTAAATGCAAAGAACTATTTAAGGTATGGATAATGTAGTTCACACACATAAAAAACTATATACACATCATCAATGTATTCATACCATATATCACATAATTTTATAATCATTAGATGATGAATTTTGAACTAGTAAATGGAGTCCAACTAGTTATTTAAAAATAGGATCATGTAGATATACTAAAAGGATTTTATTGATAGTTTGGGATCAAAAATATACCTACTCATTTATGTATTAGTGTTAGCTCAATGTTTCATAACACTAATTATAAATATGACTATGCGTTTATCCCACTAAGCCCATTTTTGAGGGTATAGTGAGTGTAAATTCTATGAGAAATATGATCCTTTAAAGTGCACCATAAAATAAAATAGATGGTTGGTTTCCTAATGTTTAATAAAAAAGGATTCCTAGGCATTTATAATATAAAATGAGGCACATGATAACTAAATTTTAGTTTAGTTTTTTACTATGGATATGAATATTAGGTAAAAATTCT
Organism: Torreya grandis; assembly: GCA_037957365.1. Lineage (NCBI taxonomy): Eukaryota > Viridiplantae > Streptophyta > Pinopsida > Cupressales > Taxaceae > Torreya > Torreya grandis. The sequence goes on along the minus strand of JARHVA010005039.1, from coordinate 268,278 downwards.
CACACCACAATGTTTTTAAAACAAGACACCATGTTTCCCTACATGATAATTACTAAGTATTTTAAAAATTGTTAGAACATAATTTTTGTGTAAAACTAAATAATTATAAAATTAATTTATAAAACAAATGTTAAAAAAAATCCTCAAACATTGAATTGTAATTAATAAGAAGCTAATAATAATGGATTAAATTATTCTAAAAATGAAACAAATAGAAATGTATTGGTGTTGTGTGTCGTAATTACAAACAAAAAATAAAAATATATTAGGGTGGTTGATGTAGACAAGTTGATACCATTTAAAAATAGGAATGAGAGTATATAAGGTTGGTTTATATATTTGGTTGGAAAAGGAAACTAAAATTGATTCTTTTTCAATCTCACCAATGGAATTCGATGAAAAAGGAAACTGATATAAAATTGTATCATGTTGGATAATGAAATTAGATGAAAGGAAACACTAAAACATAATTTTATTGAGATAACCCATGAATTTGAATAAGAGAGTGAAGGTAATGGTATGTTTCATGTCAATTTCATCAGAATGTATGCACAAGCTATGTCCAATCACCTAAAAGTGGTATTTTTATTACAAGAGTGTTACTTTAGTTAGCCTATTCCTAGATTATCTATAAACCAATCCTAGATCCTTTAAAAAAAATTTCCATCAATTGTGAATACCAAAAACATCTTCAATCAGCCAAAACATAATCCCATGATAGTATTCCTAGATCCTAACCTATTGTGCCCAACATTCTACCAGGTGACACTTCGTGCATATGGTGTTAGTTTCCCCAATTGGGCACTAATGTCCCTTCACTAACTATCCTAAAAATATAATTTTTAAAATGTGTGAACCTATTAAGGTAGGCATAAGTACATTTTATTATCCTTACAAGCAACATATCTCTATAAATACAAGACTATTTGACCTCTATTCAATGTATGGAAAAAAGATGCAAAAGCTTATCCAAAAAAGAAACAAGTTGAGAAAAATTAATGTATTTAATCCATATTCAGCCCTAATTATAAATAATACTATCTATAGAAGCCCTAAGCCCATATTTTAAATATTTTAAAGCTCAAGCATAGTCAAGGCATTCAAGACCACTCTCATTTTAGTATTCACTTACAATTGCATCAAGCACTAGGTGTGATAACTACACCAGGCTTGATCCCTCCTAGAGCATTGGTATGTAGGAAAATATATTAACAATGGGGTGTTGAGGATGTCTAACCTATCTTAATAATGAACAACATTTTTAGATCATGCCATACTTGCAAGGAGGATTAGGTTTTGCATACTAAATCAAGTTTTCTAGGCTCAACATAGAGTTACATATTTTATGTGCATAAGAAGATGAACTAAAAACATAGGCACATGTGATCCCAAAAAATAGGAATAGTCCTACAAAGAGGATACTAGTGCCACTTTGAGGGCCCTATAGAAATATGGTTCTATTGTCTAGGTGGGGTGATATTGTCCAATGAGCAAATATATCTTGGGACCATATCTAAAACCCATTTTTCAAAACATAGATCACTTATGATATTTACTTTATAGTCTATATTTATGCATATTTATGAAAATTTTATAAAGTCAAAAGAAGACAAAATACATAAAAAATTAGTGGTTAATTAGTGCATATAATTTAATTGATTTAGACATATCAACCCTTTAATATAACATAGGTACTACACTTGTAAAACCCCAAATGATTAAATCATTTGGTGAACCTAGCTTAATTCAAATATTGATTCAAATCCTAGTTTGTATTAAATCCATTTTTTTGCAATAATTTAGGGCTACATACTTCTGATTTGGTAATTTTTAGACAACCTAGATAAATTACATCAATTTAAATTTAGGGTTTCAATTTATTTGAATATAATTTAAATTATTTCAAGGAAACCCTAGATTTAAGAAACCCTAACCATAGACACACTTATGGATTTTATCATTTTTATATATCCTCTCATATTATAATTCCAAAAATAATAGATTTGTCACAATATTTAATTTTTCCAATCTTTTTTAAATTACTATTCATAAAAGGTTCAAAATATACAAAATTGTTTTCCTGCATTCTACACTACAATGGCATAACTTAAAAATAGATTTTATGAAATGAATAAGCAAAAATTACAATAATTTGTGTCCAAACACACATATATAAAAGATGACTTCATAAAAATTCTTCAAGAATAACTCCAGAAAATAAACAATGGTAAATATTCAACCAAGATTACATTATATGATGGAAGGGGTGACCTAAATCATCATCTCAAATATTTTCATGTAACATGCTTGGACTATGTGTCTAATAATTAGCTTTTTATGAAGTTATTTCCATGAAATCTCAAAGATTATCTCACATAGTGGTTTTATGATTTACCAAATCAATCTATCACAACATTTAATCCTTTAAATGACATGTTACTAAAACACTTCTCTATCAACATCAATGATAAGATATCATAGATATAAGTGAAATAGTTAAATAAAAAGTCAAATGAACCTATCTTAGATTATGTCTTATGATACAAGACAATATTAGCCAAATTGACTAGCCCCATGGCAAACATAGATTTAGGGTATATTTAAATAAAGTCTATTACAAGAATTACATGAAGTTATCCTGTTAAAAATGTTTCCTGATTGAGTTCTTGATCCATCAACATGAGAGGGTTAGACACACTTACAATAATATCCAAGCTATTCACATATCATGATCCATTGAGTAAGGGTGGGAAATGATGGAGTCAAAATTGGATTGAATTATGACCCACCCATATGAGGATTAAGAAAAATATTAGCTCATTCCAAGATATATAATGATATGATTGATATGTACACTCAAACATATATGTTGTCACTAGGTTCATGCATTAGTTCACATACTCAATGAGGTGTATTCATTATTTTCCTCTTTATTTACTCAATTTTACTTAATTAATTTATTCATCATAGTCTTTTTCTTTTGATTTTATTTTAAGTAAGGATTAATTTTGCATGTTTCATTATAGTTCATTGCTTTAGATCATGTTTCACATATGCAAACCTAAGTTTTCATACTCAGACTTAGTAACATGGAATTAACTACAAAGGTAAGTCCAAATACACTTCATTTAATAGTTATTTCACTTTGATGCATTTATAACATAAACCAGGGGGGAATGTAATCACCTATACATAATATTTTTATGATAAGAGTGTTACTTGAATTAAGATATTCCTAGATTAGTCCTAGACTTATGCAAGAAACTTCACCACACTTTTATATCCATTGTGTAGACCACATACATATTATTTCATCTAAAACATAGTCTCAGGATAATATTCCTAGATGCCAACATAAAATGCCCAATAGTCTACTAAGTAAACATTAACACCACACTAAGGACACTACATACACATGGCACTAGTGTACCCAAATGGGTGCTAATATCCCTTTCCCTAAACCTCTCAAATGGATAGTTTTTCAAAAGTGTTCCCCTCCTAAGGTTGGCCTAATTACATTTTATTATCCACATAAGATATAGTTTTCTATAAATACAATATTATTTGACCTCTATTCACTATATGTAAAATAGATACAAAATCCTATCCAAACAAGAAATAAGTTGAGAAAAATTATGGTATTTTATCACCACTCTACTCTACTTTTGTATACTACCATATATAGTATCCATAAATTTATATTTCAAAGATTTCAAATCTCAAGCACACTTAAGGAATTTAAGACCACTCTCATTCTAGCATTAACTTTCACTTGCACCAAGAGAACTACATTGGAATTGATCCCTCCTTGAAGTATTGGTATGTAAGAAACTCTCTTCATAACAGGGTGTTGAGGATGTCCAACTTATCCTACTAAAAACACACATTTTCAGCTCATTCCATACTTGTAAAGTGGATTGGAGTTTACAAACTAAATTAAGTTTTCTAGGCATAAAACATAGTTCCATATTTCATGTGGGTAGGAATATGACCCAAAAACATAGGTGTAGGTGCTCAGAAAAAATAGGAATAATCCTATAAAGAAGACACTAGTGCCACTTTGAAGACACAATAGTAGTATGATGCTACTATCTAGTTGGGGATCTATTGTCTAGTGAGAAAAATATCTTGGGACCTTATTGAAGACACTCAAACCTATCTAGAACTTAGTTTTTAGAATCTAGATCATTTGTGATAGTTAGTTTCTAGATAATTCTATATTTATTCATATTTTTATAAATTTAAAAGAATTCAAATTCATAACAAGTGTTTAATTATTGAATATTATTTAATTTATTTAGACATCTTATCCCTTTAATCTAACTTATGTATTACACTTATAAAACCCTAAAAGGTTAAATCGCTAGGATTATCTTGTAATTATATTAAATCTAAAGATAAAGACTCTGATAAGGTTAATCAATGTTATCATGATACCTAATGTCTAATTCATACCTACAAACCAAAAAATAGGGATAGCTAATCACTACTTTCAAAATAAAGGGTTTTAAATCATTTCGGTCTATGACACAATGGAATAGTTCAAAATATACTTCTAATGATAAAAGAAAAGGATTTCCAAAGAAAATGTAAGTAGTTATGAAATTGAAAAAAACTAAACTAAAGGGAAGTGTTAAAATAAAAAAATGAGTAAGGATCCATGGTAGATGAATCAAGGTCTAGGATGCATAATAATGGATAAATGGAAATTCAATGTAAACATATAGCCACCCTAATTATAAGTGTAAAGAGAACTTAAACAAGATTACCCATGGATTTATATTCTAAACAACAATCAACATCTATGTACTAAAGGAAATACTAGAAAGAGCATAAGGTTAAAAATACTTACCCTAGTGGGGACCCTATCATGTCATATTGTTTGATACATTTACAATTGTTTTTACTTGAAATTATTATGGCACATTTTTTATTTTGCTAGTTGGCATATTTGTTGGTTGTTTCAGTTGTTAGATTGTTAATATGATTATCATTATTTTTTTAGCTTATATATATGTTTATCATGTTTTGATTCATTTCATTTTGTTGTTAAATGATAAGGTTATCATGCTCTGATTGGTTTTATCTAATAGTTGGCATGATTATTATGTTTTATTTAGTTTAAAAATTATACCAGTTTTTGAAGATTATAAATTGTGTAGATATTGTTTATGTCTTATTTTTTACTATAGGGAAATATGAAATTATTTATATTTTATGTTAGATTCAATCAGCCGTAATGTCAAAGTTAATGACTACATAGATGAGACTTTTGGATCATACTGATGTTAATTTGTCAAGAAAAGATATCCAGTAGATGTTGGTCCAATGAGACCCACTTAGTGAAAAGAGTGCTACATTGGAAGATGAAGGTATTTTAATGAATAATTACTCCAATTTATTATTTTATTTACCTAGATGATTCCTTTTTTTAGTTTAATAGGGTGTCATAAACTAGTTTTGATACATATGTAGTATTTTACTTGATAATATTATGGCATATTCAATAAATTGTTGGTTAGAAACATTTATGGTTATTTTAATTATTATATTTGTAAAACAATTATCACATTTTTTATCTTATATATGTGATTAACATTTTTTTATTCATTTCACTTGGTTGATAAATGATATGGTTACCATTTAATGATTAATTTCAACTAATAGTTGACATGATTATTCTAATCTATTCATTTAATAAATTATACGGCTAATTTGTTAAGATTATAAATTATGTAGATATTGTTGATGACATATTTTGTGATTACATTGAACTAT
>JARHVA010005039.1:190000-257500 GCA_037957365.1 Torreya grandis | reverse complement strand
TTATTTACATATAATTTCTCATAATATTAAATTATAATTTATTTATTATATTCAACCTTAGGCATATTAACCTATTTGATGGATTACGTTGACATGATAAATTTAAATACCATTCAAATGTTAATATTTGGTTACTTAAATGATTATATTAATGTTACTTTATTGTTATCAAATTCTCATTTAATTTTTACAAAAGATAGATTAAGATCAGTGTTGTGACCTAAAAGTTGAAGGGTGGTCACTACAAACTCAATAGGTAGCATTAAATAATCTTGAAATTAAGTTTCTTGTCTCACATTTTTAATATTTGAACGGTTATAAACTACTAATCTATATTATACCTATTAAATTCAAAGTGGATGAATATGGATATTAATGAATATGGCATATGAATGGGAAAATGTTGTTAATTTGACATAAAAAAGTTAAATCTTACCTTGCTTGTCAAAAGGATATGGATTTTTAGTGTTTTATTTAATAATTCCTTATCCTAATGTGATACTTAAACAAGAATCAATTGAAAATACAAATAAGATGTTAATTTTTTGAATGATTTCCATTCATTCAGTGGTACTTAGCTTGTTGTCTATGTTATGTCAGAAGGGTGTATTTTTGTTGGATATCTCCTCTTAATAAATCTAAATAATTGGATGTCAACTTGTATTATTAGATTTTTGTATAATTATTTTAATATCCTAAATATCATCTTGCATGTTCCATTTATACAAAAATAACTTGATAGGATTTTTTGATCACACCAAATATATATACCATCCCAAACACTTATCATGGAACCATTTGGTCATGTGAGGTACCTAATTAAGGTTAAGGATCCTCAAATGGTTCTATTAGGGAGATGACTACCATAATATCTAGTTTATCTTTTATGAATGTCTAGTCACACATTGATACACCCTAAGATACACATTTAATGAGAGTAAAACATTTCTTTATAGATCCCTTTTTAAAGTAACTTAACCCTATGTAAGTGCCCAAAATATATCCTATTCAAATTATATTTTTAGATATGTACTATTTATTTTAAGAATGAGAAACTATATTGTGTCATTAGTTATTAGAGTGTTTTATCACTAAAAATGATTATATATTTAATATTAAAAATTGGGGCTATTACATTGGTATTAGAGCATGGTTTCATCTCTAGGGAACTTTGGAGAAGAAATTTATTAACCTATATTCCACCTAAATTGTTAATTTGTGACTCCTCAGGATGGTTATAACCATACTTAATGGAATTTCTAATTCCATCAATATATCAGTTAATATTAAACTAGGAAGAGACAGAGGTAGAGTCAAAGGTAGAGGTCATGGTGCCTATAATCTCAGCAAAAATATAAATGACCCACCTCCTACAAAATGTTGATAGCAACAATGAGTTTATTTTTGCTAATGAATTTGGAGTTAATCCCACTTATAATCATAAATAAGTCTTTATTGGAATCGTGTTAGTGATAAATTCCATCTAGAGAAATATTGAAACTTAGGACTATGAACTAAATAATATTTAGGGTGTTTCTGATGATGAATTACCTAGGTTGGAAAATGGTGTAGTGGAGTATAAGGTTCTCTAGGAGTCACCTATGCCAGTGATTGATATAATTATGAAAGAGATTAAAAATATTCCACCACCTACCATTGTAGGTGAATAATATTTGGATACAACCAATGCATGGATTGTGCTTTTGTATAAGTATTTTAATTTTCATAATATTCCCTATAATGTGAAAGCTAAGGTGGTAGAATATCAGTTGGTTGGATTTATTTTCTTATGGTGAAATCATATCTTTATTTGGATGGATATAAATTAATGGTCCTTACTTTAGAAATATTTTAAAGGTAGTTCTAAAAAAGGTATTTGAGTGCCAATTTCAAGGAATAAAAGACTACATAGTTTTAACTACTAAAACAAGATAATATGACTATTAATGAATATGAAAATAAGCTTCTAAATCTTATAAATAATGTAAAGTACATTCATAATGAGTAAACTAAATTAAAAAAAATTTAAGTTAGGAATGAAGGCGATATTGATGCAAGATGTAAATTTGACCAAACCAAAAGCCTTAGTGGTTTCTATTGAGTTTGGTCATAGGGAAAAAGAAAAAGATAACTATCGATAGAATGTGAGATAAGATTTAATATGATTAGGCATGAGTTTAAGGCCAAAAATATACATTCCTCACCTAATTATTATTATAATAAAATAGATCATAAATGTTAGTTCACTAGGATTAGTAGTGGCTTTAACAAGTTCCAAGTGAAAAGTAACAATTCTAAGTCCCAAAATTTTGCAAAAATAAGGTCCTACAATAGAAGTAACACCTAAAATAGACAAAATAGACTAGACATGGAGGTAAATACTATTCATTTAACAACATAAAGGATTTTATAGTTATGGAAATATAGTGATAATCAATACAAGAAGGACTATCCCAAGTTGAAACTTGTACAATCATCTAATCACTAGGAGTGTAGTTGTTGATAATAAAAAAGTTGAATTATAAGCCATGCCATTTAAAACCAAATGTATTATGGTTGGTTTTATATTCCTATATTTATTGATTCTAGTGAAATAAATATATTTATTTCTCATTTTGTATCAATTAAATGTAAAATTAAACTTATTAAGATCATATTATTGGGAGGTCAATTTTGGTACTACCAAACTAATACCTATTTGGGATTGATTAGAATAAATTGAGTTTGATTTAGGTGTATTTATGACTAAAATAATATGCTATTATCACCACTATGATCTTACGATCCCATTTTTGGTATGGAATGGTTGTAACAACACCAAACATTGTTTGATTGATTTGGTAGGAAGGTTCAGTACACATGACTTTGGAAATATAATTGAAGTGAAAGGCAACCAAAATGAAACTAGATAAAATATTTTTATCTCTTTAGTTGAAAAAGGTTTTACGAAAGGGTTGAATGATTTGTATATTCCAAATGAGATAAATATATAAGGACCAAGAACCATCCTTCAAGTATTTTTGTTTTATATAAGAATTTATACATGTATTTTTAAAAAAATTATCTGGTCTTCCACCTAACTAAGGGTTTTATTTTTTAATAGATATTATGTCTAGAGTTACATCTACATCTAAATATACTTATATAATTAATATGGAATATTTAAAGGAAATAAAGGTTTAGTTTCAATAACTCTTAGACAATGAAAGCATTATCCCTAGTGTATCTCCTTAGGGTTGTCCTTTTTTATTCTAAGGGTTTTAATTTTTAATATATATTATGCATAGAGTTGCATTTTCATATAAATATCCTCATAGAATGAATATGGTATATTTACAAGGGATAAAGGTTTAGTTTAAATAACTCTTATACAATGGAAGCATTGGCCCAATTGTATCTCCTTAGGGTTCACCATTTTTATTTGTAAATAATAAGGGTGGAACTCTTAGGGTGTGTGTTAACTATCATATGATTAATAAGGTATACATTAATGACCATTACACTTTGCCTAGGATTAATGATTTATTTGATCAAATTAAAGGAGTATCAATATTATCTAAAATTGACTTCAGGTAAGGCTATTATCAGTTGAGAATTAAGGAGGGATATGTTTTAAAAATAGTTTTTTGAACTCTCTATGGCCATTATGAGTTCATTGTTATGTTTTTTGGATTGATCAATGAATGAAAAAAATTTATGAAATTAATGAACAATGTATTTAGGAATTATGTTGATAAATTTGTGATTTCTCTTGGATGGAATTATAATCTACTCTAATAACGAAGCTAAACATGAGAAATATGTTAAATTAGGCTTGCAGAGGTTGAGACAACATAAGTTGTATGGAAATTTTTATTAATATGTTTTTTATTAGCATCAAACTCATAATTTGTGGCAAATAATATCTAAAAATGGTACTTCTATGAATCCAAAAAAGATAATAGATATACAATATTGGTTTGACCCTAATAGATGTTGGAGTTTGGTATTTACATTGGGTATTTAACATAGAGTAAATATTACTTATAGTTATGTTGTTATTATAATATAATAGTTTAGAGTTATATTGTTGTATCTAAATATAATATATCACATATATGATATTAGGAGATATTATAGGTAAGAATAACATCCTATATTATAATATGTTTTCCTATATAAATGTATTATGTCAAAGAATAATGTAATAAAGAATATAATAATATATTGTGTGTTTACAACATCTCTACAATCTGTGTTCAACTTCATTGAATGAGTTAAACCATTGAATAATCTCATTAGATTTATATCATTGGTGTCAGAGAAATATTCTATAAGGGATGGGCTTGTGATAATTTGTGAGGGTTTGTCATTATTTTCTTCACCCCTAGGAATGAATATCATGAAAATATGAAAGAGCATAGATTTTTTTCCAATCATATTTAGTATTTGTGATTTTATTTTATATTAATGGCATGTGAAATATGAGTGAATCCATTTAAACAATGCATCTATTTGTTGAGTTTAGTTTTACTACCAAGAGATAAAAATCAAGATTGTTTGGTGAAAAAATAGATAAATGACTTGATTGATGACCTATTTTATGTGTAGACCTGATTTGTTTATGAATTTGATCTATAGTGCTTGTATAGATTCATTATGATTCCACCAATTCTTATGCTACTATGAATTGTATCTTTCATGTGCCATCCTTTTTTATTTAATTGACATCTCCATATTTGGTGTATCATAGTTATCATCATTGTGAATTTTAAGTGAGTAGATAACATGACTTTCTTCTTCAATCAGATCCAATCCATTTGAAGACTACACTACCTTAAGCTCGTATCTATCAACATGGACTAATTTACTTATAACTAATATAATATTTTCTTGCATCTATAACTCTGCATGTACTTTATAAAAGGATTTTAATAATAAGTAGTTTCTCTACCTATCCAAATTCTATACAAATCTATGAAGAACATTAAAACATCATTTAAATATATGTAAAATAAAGTAGAATATATTGGTTTGATGAAAATGTGGTGTAATTACATCATGCTACTTGAAAATTTTTCAACATGTCTTCAATCTAGTTTGATATTATCCCCAACTCTCCACATATAAGTGATTTCACTAGTATCCATTCTTTAGGTTTGATCTATAAAGTCATTTTTCTTTGCATTGGTTAAAATATCAATGTTTTTTAGTGAGTTTTTAGAGTTAGACATTTAATTATTTTTATTTAAATTTTTTTATTTGGTCTATGTCAAATGGTAATATTTTATTTGATTAGAAATTAATAGGTATATTTTTTATTTTTTTAGTCATTAAGGTTCAATTAGAACTTAAATTTAATGGCATGTCATTTTTTTAGTTGAGTCTTATTTTGGTCCTATTAGTAGGTCAATAATTATTTTGGTATTTTATCGAGTCATAGTCAAAATAATCTTTATAATTGTTATCGGGTCTATAGTTTTGCATACCTTTTATAATTCAAAGTTCCAAAGTATTTTTAATGAGTCATTAATAGTATTGTATCATCTTGTCTAAATCAATTGTTTGTATAAGGATGCATTATAACCTATACGAGACTCCTGAGTCATATGCCAAATGTGTTAATCTTATAGGGGGGACTCTATTAAATTTAAAACAACATGCATTTGATCTTCAATACTTAATTGGATGAGTAATAAATGAGATGAAGGAGGTCAAAGGTGATAAAAGAAGGAGACTATTAAAGCCTCTTGTTAGTCACTAGTGATAGGGCCACTTTTTCTATAGTGGCATGTGATTTTAGTTATGTGGATTTCAATTTTGTAGCTTTTTAGTGTGGTGTGGTCTGATAATAAGAAAAAACATATACTATTGTTCACTTGTGAATATTATCAATATAACCCCTTTTGTAGAAAAATTATAGAATGTCGATCAAAATTTATTTTAGAAATAATGATTCTTGTAACAAGTTGGTGGTAATTCTATGCAAAACCATTAAAAGCTATGCGGATGGTTCTTACTTGTGTTCCCATACTAAGTAGGTCAGTTGTGTTATCTATAGTGAATGGTTGATAATCATATGGTTTTTATATGTATTCCCATAATTAGCCATAAGTGTTTTTGATAGTGCATGGTTGATAATAAGTTGATGTGTTCCTTATTATACCTTCAGTTTCAAGTTGTTGATAAGATATTTAAGACATAGAGGTGGCCCACATTACAATTGAAGAATGATATCTATTTTACAATGTAAATTTTAATGGGAGGGTGTTTAATTTTAGTATTTAAATTTAGTATTTACCATAGAGTAAATAGTAATTATAGTTATGTTTTTAATACAATATAATAGTTTAGAGTTATACTATTATATGTAACAAAAATATATCGTATATAGGATATTGGAAGATATTATAGGTAAGAAGCATATAATAGATTATGGGATGATTTCCTATATAAATTTATTGTGTTGAAGAATAATGTAATAGATAATATAATAATATATTATGTGTTTACTATATCTCTATAATCTATGTTTAGCTTCATTCAATGAGTTAAACCATTGAATAATCTCATTAGATTTCTATCATGGGAATGGTTAGTTATTATCATAGGTTTGTTTAATTTTTTAAAATCATAGTTAATCGTAGCACATCCTTGTAATGAAAGGGTAATAAATTTATTTGGAATCCTAAATGTGAAGAGGCATTCTATAATCTCAAAGTGTTATTAACTATAACACATGTACTTGTCATTCCCAATACAAATGGTAATTTTGAGATATAGGGAGATGTTGTGAAGGAAGGTTTTGATGGAATTATGACCCAAGATGATAAGGTGATGTCTTAAGCATCATAAAGTATCAAGGATAAATAAAAATATTATCCCATAGATGATATGGATTTTGTTTCCATAATTCATGCTTTGAAATAGTGTAAATGTGTCCTACTAGGAAACATTTTAAGGTGAAGTCTAAGCATGATAACCTAGAAAATTTATTTCCATAGGATGATTTAAATTTGTGACAGCATGGATGTGTATAATTCATTATCAATTTTTACATGGATATATCTAATGTCAATGGTAAGTAAAATTATGTTACTAATGCACTCAAATGACACATAGACTTTGCTACATTTTCTATGCCAAAATCTAACTTCATAAATTATGTGTTAAAATAATAATGTGTTAATGAACACATCTGCAAAGTAAGATAAAAAATTTATGATGATCTTATTTAAAATATGTTTGATTATTTTTATATTAAATTATATGGATTGATATGGCATAACAATATAATTTTTATACCCAACTCTAGATTTTTGAGAAACCAAGTTCTAAAATAATTACATACAACACATCAATTTATTCATCCTAGTGTCACTAAAATGACACATGAGATGAAAATATATTATTTTTGTCATGGTATAAAGCATGATTTTACTAATTTTTTGGATAAATGCTTACAATTTCAGTATGTGAAAGATGAATATTATCACCCTAGAGTATTATTTTTACCCTCATGACATACCAAGGGATAAAAGAGATATAATATGACATGATTTTATTTTTGGGATTAATATATATCACATGAAAAATGAAACCATTTTGGTAGTGATTGATAAACTTACTAAATTTGGCCACTTTATTACTATAATTCTCACCTACGATGCATTTGTGTTTAGAAAAATATTTTTGAAAGTAGTAGATTTGATTTATGGTATGTTGAAAGTGATTATCTATGATAAAGAGAAGAGTTTTACTTTAAGGTTTATGAAAATTTTTATTACAACATTTATAACCCATTTTAACTTTAGTTTTACATACCACCTAGAGATAGATGGTCAGACTTAAATACTAAACTAAGTGCTTTAATATATGTTTATAATGTATGGTATGGATCAAAAAATTAGGTTATAAGATCATATTAACCTAACTGAGTTTACATATAATAACTCTTATTTCTATGTTGTTAAAATATCTAATTTTGAAGCTTTTTATGGAGGTAAATGTATAAACCTAATTTTATGTTACATCTTATAAAATAGAGTTGTTGTTAGCCTTGTTTTAATTTAGTGCTATGATAAGGAGATGGATCTCATTCTCCAAAATCTAAAAACTACTTATAATTGAAAAAAGAGTTGGGCAAAATAGAAAAGAACACCCTAAGATTTTAACATAGGTGATAAGATTTTCTTATGTGTTAGACCCCAAAAAATATCAATCAATTTCAAATAGAATTAAAAAATATCTCCATGTTTTTTTTGGGCCATTCAACATTATGGATAAAATTAGTCTAGTTTCTTATCGACTAGCCTTTCATCCTTCTTTGTCTAGGATTAGTGATGTTTAACATGTTTAAATATTAATAAAATACATATCTAATCATTCTTAAATTTTTAACTAGAAAAATATTTAGGTTTTAGAAAAAGAGAAGATGTAATTGGAACCGATGAAGATGCTGGACCATCACAATGTTAAGCTATGAAGTAGAGATATTCAATAGGTTTTGGTCCAAAAGAATGCACTTAGTGAACGGAGTGCTACATGGGAAGATGAGAGTATTTTCAAGTATCGTTTCCCAAAATTAACTATTTAGTCACCAAGATGAATCTTTCTTTGAGTGAGAGAGGATGTCAAAACCTAGTTTTTTATACATATATAATTATTTTTACTTGATATTATATGGAATATTTGCTATGTCACTAGTTAGAACATGTTGTGGTTGTCTTAGTTGTTAGATTACTTATATTATTATCATCATTTTCTCAGCTTATCTATATGATTAACATACTTTGGTTAATTTAGTTATTTCATAAATGATATGGTTATCATTATATGATCAAATTGAGATGATAGTTGACATGATTATTACATTCTATTTAGTTGGAAAATTATATGGCTATTATGTGATGATTATAAATTATATAGATATTATTTATGTCTTAATATTTTATTGAAGGGAATTGTGAACTGAGTTAATCTTTGTTAAGCATGGGATATACTGAGAGGATGGGTGAATCAGTAGATCATATATCTTATAAAAATTTCCCTTAATCAAATTCCACTTTAACATACATTCAAGATATGAAATAAAACTAAAATAATAAACACCACATAAGATAGACACTAGATTTAACATGGAAAACCAATGTGGGAAAAACCACAGAGAACAATCTCAAGTAAATGAATGAGCACCAACTCAAAACACAATATTCAGAAGCACCAACTTTGAGGAGCACAAACCCTTTTACTGAGCACCAACTCACAGGAGCACTAACCCCTTTGCTGAGCACCAACATAGCAACAATTCATGAGCACCAACCCATAGGAGCACAACCCCTTTGTTGAGCACTAACATAACAACAAATCATGAGTACCAACCCCTTTGTTGAGCACCAACACAACAACAATTCATGAGAACCAACCCCCAAGAGAACCAACCCCTTTGTGTATACCACACAACTATCTCTCAATGTTTCTATCTCAATAAATGATAGTTCATTACTATATCTCTTTCCTCTCTCACCTTTGCTCTTCTAAGCTAGATATAACAAATACAAATCATATTCATCTCTCACAATTCTCTTCTAATCTAGATATTACTATCTTAAATAAAAATCTATCTCACACATTACAAATGGCTTCTCAAGCCTTTATTTATAGATTTCCAAATGAACTTTGGCCTTCCCCCTTTGTGACCCTAAAATATTCATGGAAAATGGAACCAAACTTGCATGACCCTTCATATCCTTACATTTGAAAAGTCATGTGGTGACCCTTCATAAGCAAAATTGTCCTTTCCTCTTTTGTCTTTATCTTGGTGACGTTTTTAATTCCTCAAAGTGTCCCTTCATGATAAATTGAACCCTTCCTCTTTTGTCTTCACTTGGTGACTCTTGGAATTCCCCAAGATGACTCTTCATGGGAAAATGTGTCCAATTCTTATTTTGCCTTTACCTCATGACTCTTTGACTTCTCCATGGGCCCTTCTTTTGTATTATATACAACCAAAAATATATTCATTAATATTAAATAAATATTAACACACATTAGCCGATATATAACTATTAAAAACATCATTAAATGCAATGGGGCCTTTATCACCAATAATTATAGACCTTTGACATCAATGAAAATATTTCCAACAATCTCCCTCTTTGTCATTGATGTCAACCTCAATCTTGAAATTGCCACATCCTAAAACCTACACATACTATCACCTGAAAAACATATAGTAACTCCCCCTTACTATAGCAACTTGTACCTATTTTTTCACCTGTACCTATACCTATTATTCTCTCCTTTTGACAAAAATGGAAAAGGGCCTACCTAGAGTTAACACTTAGCTCGCCCTCAACTGATGTTGAACCTCAATGACAAGAAGTAAAATAAATTTCTCCCAACTTCTCTCATAGATACTCAAATGTGTCTTTTGGTAGTGCCTTTATGAAAATATCTACAATCTACTTTGTAGTATTGATATATTCAATCTTAACCTATTGATATACAACCGACTCTCTCAAGAAGTGATATCTAATGGAAATATGTTTTGTTCTTGAATGCATTACTAGATTCTTTGTAATATTTATAACACTTGTGTTATCACAAAAAATGGAAATAGGTTCATCATAATTTACCTTGATAGCTTCCAAATTTTGCTTCATCCAAAGCACTTGAGTAAAACACAATACTGCTATAATATATTCTACTTCAGCTATAGAAAGTGATACTAAATTGTGTTTCTTCCTTACCTATGATACTAAGTTATCACCAAGGAAGAAAGATTCTAAACTTTTACTCTTTATGTCATCCAATCACCCTGAGCAATATGAATCTATTTAAGTAACCAAGGTGAAATCTATACCTATGGGATACCATAATCCATAATCCAATGTCCCCTTGATATATCTGAATATTCTCTTCACCAACTAAACATGACTATCTTTTGAAGATGACTGATATCTTACAACCATACCTACTACATGCATGATGTATGGCCTCGATGCTGCCAAATATAAAAGACTACCAATCATAGATATATACAAATATTGATCTATAACAAGTGAATCTTCATCCTTGCTCACCTTATTTCCTGTACACATAGGTGTGCCAACTAGTGCACAATCCTCAAAACCAAATTTTTTCAACATTTCCTTTGCATATTTACTTTGAGATATGAAAATTACTTTATTTGATTGAAATATTTACAATCCTAATAAAAATGATAATTCTCCAAGCATAGACATCTCAAATTATTTTTGCATTCTATTAGAAAATTCTTATCATCTTTTCAATATTTCCTCAAAAAATTATATCATCAACATATACCACAACAATCAATTGATGCTCACCTTCTATTTTGATATAAAGATTACTATCAACAAATCATCTCTTGAATCCTTGATCTTGTAATTAATTATCAAGTGTTGCATACAAAGCTCTAGGATCTTGTTTCAATTCATACTATGCTTTCTTCAATCTACATACATGGTTACTAATATTTAAGAGAATAAATCCCTCAGGCTGCTCAATGTAGACCTCTTCTTCAAGATTCCTATTTAGAAAGGTAGATTTGACATCCATCTAAAACACTTTTAAATTTTTAAACACTGCATATGCAAGAATCATTCTAATAGCCTCTAACCTTGCCACTGGTGCAAAATTTTCTTCAAAATCTATTCCCTAAATTTGAGCATATCCTTTACATACTAATCTTGATTTATTTCTGGTCACTTCTCCATTTTCATTAAACTTATTTCTATAAACCCATTTTGTTATTATCACATTGTGATATTTTTATCTAGGAACTAATTCCCAAGTATCATTATTTTCTATTTGATTTAATTCTTCATCCATAGCCTTAACCCAATGCTCATCATGTCTAGCTTCTGAAAAAGTTCTAGGCTGAATTTTAGATAACAAAGAGAAATTAATTTGTTTAGATTCAATTACCATCATTATTCTGGTGTGAATTCCTTCATTTATGTCCCTAATGATGTCACTTTCATTATTATTTCTTTTAATGTATTTGTATGGAGTTATTGTGCCATTTTTCTCTTTCTCCTCATCTTCATCTGACTCTTCGAAGCCTTCTTCTTCAATGATTTCAAGAATGTCTACTAGATCACTGATTCTTTGTATTCCATCTTCTTCTATCCTAACACTTGCATTTTCAACAATTTTCTTGGTTATTTTGTTATAACATTTATAAGCTTTAATTTTTCAAGAATAACCAAGAAATATACCTTCATCTTTTCTAGATTCAAACTTACCAATTTTTTCATCGGTTCTTTTTATGAAGCATTTACTACCAAAAACTCTGAAATAATCAACTATTATTAGTTTATCTTTTCATAGCTCATAAGGAGTCTTGTCACTATTGACTCTTAATAATGATCTATTCTGAATATGCACTATTGTACCAATTGCCTCTCTCCAATATTAATTTTCTATCTTGGATTCATTTAGCATTGTCCTTGCCATCTCCTGAACTGTTCAACTACTCCATTTTGTTGTGGAGTTCTAGCTATTGAATAATGTCTCTTTATTCCATGATCTTCAAAAAACTCAATAAATTGATCTAACATGAATTCTCCTCCTTGATCTGATCTTAGACACTTAATCTTCAAACTAGTTTCATTCTCAACTAATGCTTTGAATGCTTTAAAATGTCTAAAAGCTTCTGATTTTTTCTTTAAAAACATTACCCAATTCATACGTGAAAAATCATCAATAATTAAAATGAAATATTTATCACTTTGAGTAATTTGAGTCCTCGTCAGTCTACATAGGTTAATGTGAATGAGCTCTATCATCTGAGTGGTTGATACTCTTTTGTTTTGAATCACCTTCTAGCCTACTTACCATGCCGACAGGGTCCATAAAGCGTGTCGAATGGCTTTGTAATCTTTGGAATATTTTTGACTATTTGATTTTTTTTTATGTTAAAAATATTGTCAAAATTTATATGCCCCATTTTCCTATGCCATAGCCAACTTTCTTCAATCTGACTCAAACATCTTTGACCTTTGATGTCTGATAGCATATACAAGTTATTGCCTATTCTCTGAGCATCTACAACCAATACATCTGAATATTTTCTTCAAATTTCATAACCTTCTACATAAAACTTTATTGTGTGCCCCTAATCACACATTTGAATTACACTCTAAATATTATGCTTAAGACCTTCTACATATAAAACATTTTCAATTTTAGTTCTACCATTATCCAAATTTAGTATACCTTTTCCAACAATTCTGTTAGTAGTATTGTCTCCAAATTTTATTATGCCACCATTGATCTTATTCAAGGTTATGAACTTTCTCTTGTCTCCTATCATGTGAATTGAACATCCACTATCAATGAACCATGGATTTTCTTCATTTCTTACATGCAAAGCTGTCTAAACCAACATAGAATCTTCAAGTTGTTTCTTCTGCCATGTCTGAACCTTCTTCTTGATGAATGGAGCCTTGAAACTCTGGTCCTTCTCGACTAACTCAAACATGTTTATATAGTACCGGGCTATGTGTCTAAAGTTTTTACACTTGTAATAAATTATGGCCTCTTCATCAAAGCTTGATAGAGGAGCAAAAGAGTTGTAGCTTCTTCTCGACTCTACATGACTTTCCTTTTCCTTATTTCTGAGACTGTTAGCTCTTTTTCTACATTCTAATTTCTTATGACCATATCCATTACAATTAAAATAGTAACCATAAAAATAGGACTTTTTTGTGTATATCTGACCTGATTGCCTTTTGTAGCTTTATTCCCTCCAGCCTTCTTTGTTTGAGATGACCTTTGTATTCTTCATTTCTTCCCTCTTTGTTTCCTCTTTTGTAAGGGCTTCAACATATCTCTTTTTCTTTTCAAATTTGATACATATATTATATGATATTTTATTTTGGATTTTTAATATATTTTTCAACATATTAGTGCTATTCTCAAATTTTGAATCATTGGCTGCTCTATCATTGATTGCTTTATTTATTTTATCAAGATCTGCTTTTAAAGAAGTAATTTTAATAACATACCTTTCACATTATTTTATTATTATTTTCAATTGTGCTGTTGGATCTTCTTCATTCTTCTTAGCTTCTTCAAAATGTACTTGTAGATCTTCAATTATTTCCTTTGAATCTTTTTCATTTTTCTCAATCTGGCACTTCAATCTTTGATTTTTCTTTTCAACAGCTTTTAAATCTTCTAAAGCACAAATGAGTTCTCCTTCCAGATTCACTTTGGATTCATCCTCTTCTTCTTCTTGATCATCTATTATTTTGTTTGTAGAGGCATCTTCATGTATGGCCATCTTGTGCTTTCCCAATCTACCTTCAAGCTATAAAACTTTTTCAAAAGGAACCTGCTCTGATACTAATTGTTAAGCATGGGATATACTGAGAGGGGGGTGAATCAGTGTATCATATATCTTATAAAACTTTCCCTTAATCAAATTTTAGTTTAATATACATTCAAGATATGAAATAAAAATAAAATAATAAACACCACAGAAGATAGATAGAGACACCATATTTAATGTGGAAACCTAATGTGGGAAAAACCAAAGAGAACAATCTCAAGTATATGAATGAGCACCAACTCAAAACACAATATTCACAAGCACTAACTTATAGTAATACTAACCCCTTACCTAAGCACCAACACAAAAACTATTTATGAGCACCAACTCATAGGAGCACCAACCCCTTTGATGAGCACCAACACAACAACAATTCATGAGCACCAACCCATAGGAGCACCAACCCCTTTTTTTATACCACACAACTATCTCTCAAAGTTGGTATCCCAACAAATGATAGTTCATTACAATATCTCTTTCCTCTCTCACCTTTGCTCTTCTAAGCTATATATAACAAATAAAAATCACATTCATCTCTCACAATTCTCTTCTAAGCTAGATATTACTATCTCAAATCAAACTCTATCTTACACATTACAAATGGCTTCTCAAGCCTTTATTTATATCTTTCCAAATGACCTTTGTCCTTCCCCCTTTGTGACCCTTCAATCTTCATGAAAAATGGTGCCAAACTTGTATGACCCTTCATATCCTTGTATTTGAAAAGTCATGTGTTGACCCTTCATAAGCAAAATTGTCCTTTCCTCTTTTGTCTTTATCTTGGTGACTTTTCATATTCCTCAAAGTGTCCCTTCATGAGAAATTGTGCCCTTCCTCTTTTGTCTTCAATTGGTGACTCTTGGAATTCCCCAAGATGACTCTTCATGCGAAAATCCATCCCATTCTTCTTCTGTCTTTACCCCATGACTCTTTGAATTCTCCATGGGCCCTTATTTTATCTTATATGCAACCAAAAATATATTTGTTAATATTAAACAAATATTAACACACATTAGCGAAGATATAACTATTAAAAATATCATTAAATGCAATGGGGCCTTTATCACCGATAATGCTAGACCTTTGACATCAATGAAAATATTTCCAACAATCTTGGGGATGGATTTTCATAGCTAGAACACAAGGGTTAATGATTAGTGGGATGAGATTTAAACATTTTATTGTGTTATAATTGAATATTTTAAATTCCATGTGACCACTAATATTTTGTTGGTTTCTTTCTAAGTTTATAGTCCTTTCTTTTATTCATTATCTCTTTGGTTCTCTTTAATCATTGATTTGTTATTTTGACTTGTAAAATTATCTATTTGATAGTCCTTTCATTTCTTCATTATGTTCTTAGTCCTCTTTGATCACTGGTTTACTATCTTGGACATCACATTGTGTAGAACTTGTGTTTCATATTTTTATCAACCAAGATTATTCAATGATTACATAAATTTTATTATTTAATGACTACATTGCCTTGTTGGTGTTTATTATAACTATTATTAATACTTATCCTATATCATTTTGGTTTTTTTAATATTTTTATTTGATTGTGTATTGGTAATGGCATGAATCACTAATCATAATGTTTAAATCTTGGACTAGGCCTTGCGATTTGATTGTTAGTGATAAGTGCATATAGTGCATCAACTTCATTGCATGAACAATCATTTGATTAATTTAGGACCCTTATATTCGCCATTTTATTGCATGGATTGGTAGTTATGTTAGATTTAATTTAGTCAAGGTTTATCTAAGTGAGAATTAGGTCATGATGGCACTAAGTTTGATGATTTGTCCATCAAGTAGTTTCTATTATCAATTTTTGGAATCATTATATATTGTTACTTATAACAACTCATTTCAAAACTATAAATCCAAATGTTTTTACTAAAATATGGTTTCATCAATTTCTTGTGGTTTCATATTAGAGATGGAATGTTGATGATTTATCAAGGTTTTGTTTTATTGCATTTTTAATAGAATTTAATGTTTAACGTGGGGAACACAATGTTCATCTTGTTTATCCCATGAATTTAATATTTTGTAGATTTAATGAAACTTATCATGGTGCAATGGATAATATTGTTCATTTTTACATGAAAAGAGACAAGGGATAATGAGTAAAGATAATTTGGCCAAATTTCAAGTCCATTGTAGGCTGCATTTTGAGTTTTCATAGTAAGTGAAAATCTATTAATTTGTGTTCTATTAAAAAAATTGGGTATTGTTGAAAATTTTGATTTTTAAGCTTTTGAATTTTGTTTTAAATAACTCATAGTTAAACTCAATATTGCCAATAATTACTAGATTTCATCCAATACTCTAGTGATTTGGCTTTACTTATTTAATGCATTCATGCCTATATTATTTTTATGACTTTGGGCCCAACTTAGTTATGGTTGAGATATACATCATACTACTTAATGTAATGCTTTTTATAAATTACTTGTTTTTTAAGATACATGGGTCTTTGTTTTTGTTAGTTGTGTTGGAACAAGTTTTTATTTGCTTGAGGTGTTCATTTTATTAACCAATTGTGTTGTTTTTTTATTTCCTAAACCATGAAAGGTTTGTTACTTGAATTTTGATTTGATTTTTAGTCTCTAATAATGTTATTTTTATCTTTGTTTAAATCATGTTCTTGTGAGTTATTAAGTATTTTACTATTTATTTGTCATGATCTTTGATTGTTGATTGGACTTATAGATTCTTGCTTATCAATTTTATGTTGGATTCAGTGTGAGTATTTGTATTGAATGTGTTATAATAATTTTGGTGGAATTATATCTTTAAAATAATTAATAATCCTTAAATAATCCTATTTCACACCTCCATAACCAAGCAAATGGTTGGGGTGGATAAGGCCACTAATGAAGTGTCAATAGGGTTAGAAGTATAGGGTTTCCCAATTATGTGTAGTCATTTCTCTGAAATATGACCTTTTTGTTTCATGATAGGATATAAAATTATCATATAGTTGTCTTGATACCATCTTCTGGATTTACACACTTTATATTTGATTTATTTCACATAATATTAATGTATGTATATATGTATTACAGATTTTTTTTCTACATTTTAAAGGATTTTAGGCATTAAATTATGATTAATTTATATTTATAATTAGTTTAATACATTATCATAGTTACATATTTAGAAATGTTCATGTGGTTTGTGTTATTGGTTGGGTTGTTCATTTATGTCATATGATGTAGGAGCATCTTCAAATGTACTTCATTTTGAGTTTTTATAGTAAGAGTCATATAAGAGGCGTTTTTTCTATTTAGGAGTCTTAGAGTTATTCAAAATTTGATTTGTGGCTTAAAAGGCATTTTCCCACCATTTTGAAAATTAGAGTTTTAGAACTCTTTTGTCAAGTTTTGGTAATGTTGAAGGAACCCCAATATTGTGGTCCTTTTATGTGGGTGGTCAAAAGGGGTCAAAATCACCTTTTTAAATTTTAAGCACTTACTAAGTCATTTAGACAAGTTTTTTAAGTGTAGGGAGTTAAGTTTTGTCATTGTTGTTAGGAGAGAATCCATTGGGAAAGGTAGTTATAGGTTTTCTTTCAAATTTTTGTAAAGTTATATGTTTTGGTATGAGTGGGAATAGAGATGGAAATAAAGGATGAAGAGGTGATTACCTCATAAGGATAACAAATAATCACCTTCCTTTTGAAATGGAAAGACACATATTCTATTGTACTCTATTTTTACTATGTGTTGTGTTAAAGAGAAATGTTGTGTATAAGTGAAAAGAAAGGAAATGTAATAAAGAATATTATTTTGTATCAAATATGAAGTTAATTATAATATGAATTATAAATCCAATGTTTTTTTTAATAAAAATAGGGGTAAAAACTTTATTAATACTCAAAAAAACAAAGTACAAGTCCCAAAATAGCCAGATTCTGGAAAAATAGCAAATACAACAAACACCAACATAGAACCTCCATCACTCTTTTATACCATACCTATCATCATATAAAAATCTCTCCAAATTTTCCTTAACCTCTGATGCCAACAAAGTTTCCTCCACCACCATCTGTTCTCCTATCCCTTTCGAATCCCACCTAGCCAGGTAGTCAGCCACCCGATTCCACTCTCTCAGAATATGGGCAAAAATCACCGACTCCATGAGCATACTAATCTACAAAATCTGCTGAACAATCAAAGATAACTGCCAACTCACCTCAGTAGTTTGTCTTTCCCGAATCATATTAATCAAAATAAGTGAATCTGCCTCACATATCACTTTACACCATCCAAGCTCGTAAGCTCTTTGTAAAGCAAATAAAATGGCCATGCCCTCCATCTTGTTAACCGCATGTACTCCCCTGTGAGACGAAAACACAAAAATAACCAAATTTGAGGCATCCCTCGCTATCCCTCCAATACCTGCCAGACCTAGGTTGCCTCTAGAAGATCCATCGATATTGATCTTCAAAAAATATCCAAGAGGAGGCATCCACCTCCCATCTCTTTGCACTCTTTGCTTTCTTTCTCCAATCCTTCTAACACACGCTGCACCTGGAGACAAGTCTTTCATTCCTAATCTATCAGCCAGCTCAACATCCCTTCTATCCATCAGCAATGCTACCTCACTTTTGGCTTCAACAGATTCCTAAATCATCTTGATGATTTTATTCCAAACTTGGTAAACTTTGATCCTTTCCTCCTTAAAAATGTGTCTATTTCGCTCCAGCCAAACCTACTAGAGCAAAAAGATCGGCCTAACGAACCAAACTTCCTATAAGAAGCATGTAGTAGGGGTAGCCTATCAATTTTCTTCCAAAATTTGGCCAGTGTGGGGGCGTGTATATATTTGCCTCCCCACACACCCCACCAAGTGTGCCACAACCTGCTAGTATACTGGCAACTGAAAAAAATGTGGGATGAGCTCTCCTCCTGACTGCCACACAAAATAAACCTAGATGGTCCCTCAAATCCTCTTTTCCTGATGTTGTCCCATGTTAAGCAGCGATTCCATGCAAGTGTCCATATAAAATACTTGCACTTAGGCCATGAAAAGCTACTCCATGTCCGTCTCCACCAAGTAACCTCCATATCTTCCCTGAACTTTTGCACTACAAGTTCCTAGTACCCTGCCAAAATAGAGTATTTTGCTTTGGGGTGTGGAAACCAGGCCAGTAATTCAGCACCAACAAGGGTGCAATAGGTGCACCTAGACAGAATCTCCTTCAGCTCCATACACTCCACCTCCATTCCCCTAATTGGCCATTCCTCCTGACTTTTCCATCTTGCTTCCAAAAGCTGATTTTGGTGTCTGAAAGTTTTGAAGTCACTTACCTTCCACTAGCCAGCCTCACAAAATATTTTTGCCAAATTTTTTAAATGAGGGTACTGAAACACAATGGGAGGAAATCCATCCCATGAGTCATACAAAAATTGTGCCTCCATCTCACTTTTGCAAATCCAAAATAAGCCTCTTTTTATTAAATCTGCCCCCTTCTTTAGCATTTCCCAAATCACTGACCCACTTCCCATCAAGCAAAATCTTAAAATATCCTTATGGTTATTCTTGGGAAAATATTTATGTGCCACAATTTTAGCCCAACCCTGGTCATGCTCAATGCACAATCTCCAATATAGCTTGGCCGCTAGAGCCTTACTAGCCATCGTGGATTGTCTCAATCCCAACCCTCTAAGTTTCTTCAGTCTACAAACCACCTTCCATATAATAAGACTCCACTTTGTAGCTAATAAATTACCAGCCCATAAGAACTATCTTGCCAACGAGTCTAGATCCTTCACAAAACTAGCTGGTGCCACCTGCAGCATACATCTATAAAGGGGTAGGGCGTGGACCACTGATTGGATCAATAGAACCCTGCCCACAAATGATAACCACATATGAGTCCAGTGGTTAACCTTAACCCTAAATTTGTTCATAATCCACTTC
Organism: Torreya grandis; assembly: GCA_037957365.1. Lineage (NCBI taxonomy): Eukaryota > Viridiplantae > Streptophyta > Pinopsida > Cupressales > Taxaceae > Torreya > Torreya grandis. Next base: position 237,225 of record JARHVA010005039.1, on the reverse strand, counting down.
TAAGACTCCTTAGAGTGTCTACCTGAAGTGACAGGCATTCCCAGATAAATAACTAGAAGGCTGCCAATTTGAAACCAGAGAACATTAGCCACTCTCCTTTGAATAGCCAGAGGTGTATTAAAGAAAAAATGGAAGATTTCTCCTCATTGATAACCTGCCCAGAGGCTGCTAAGTAAGCATCCAGGCACCTATGAACATTATTCACTTCTCTCATGGAGGCTAATTCCATCATAGCCACGTCATCCATGAACTATAGGTGAGAGAGAACAGGAAGGCTGCCACCCCATTTCCACCCTTGAATCTCCCCACTTCTAGTATATTATTTGATCCTCCACCCTAAACCCTCAGCTAGGATAAGAAACAAATAAGGGGACAATGGGTCTCCCTGCCGCAATCCCCTAGCTACCCCAAAAAGGTTGGAGTGTTCCCCATTGACCAGCATGGAGAATGAGGTCAAGGTAATACAGCACATGACCCACTCAATCCATCCCTTCTCAAAGCCAAAAGCCTCCATCACCTTCTACAAGAAGGTCCACCGAACCCTATCATAAGCCTTAGACATGTCTAACTTCATGAACATTACCTTCTCTTTGGATTTGGACATCGAATGAACCACTTCTATAGCCATCACAATACTATCCAAGATCTACCTTCCCTCCACAAAACCACTTTGCTCTTCTGAGATCAGCTCCTTCAAGCACTTCTTCAACCTTTCAGCAATCAACTTTGAAATAATTTTGTAAATGACATTACAAAGAGATAAGGGGCAAAATTGGCTAAAGTGGTCAGCTCCCTCCCCCTTCAGAATGAGGGCCAAAAAGGTAGAATTCAGTGCCTACAACATCTGCCTATTGGTTTGGGACTCCTAAACCACTGATAGCAAATCACCTTTAATAATTTCCCAAAACTCCTGATATAACTCTATCAAAAATCCATCTGGTTCTGGAGCCTTACCTTTCTTCATAAAAAAGACTACTTTCTTTAGTTCTTCCTCTGAAATAGGTCTTCTCAACTTCTCCTTCATGTCTTGAGTCACAATGGAGGGAATATAGGATAAGATCGAATCCTCCACCTCCTCATCCCTCAGCCCTTCTTCCTGGAAGAAGGCACTGAAATACTGTTCTGCCTCATCACAGATTTGTCTAGTTGAAGAGACTATCTCACCTCTTTCTGTAACCAAAGAGTTAATAACATTTCCATGGCACCTAGCTTTGACTGTATTAAAGAAGAATGTGGTGTTTCTATCCCCTTCTTACAGCCAGTTGATCCTATATTTCTATTTCCAAAAAAATTCCTCTCCCAATTCCCACTCCTCCAAGGTCTTGACTACCCTTGCTTCCTCTTTCCATAAAGACCCCAACAGGCCCTCCTCCCTAATTAATCTGGTAATGTCATTTAACTCTTCTTGCACCCTCTTCTTCTCCTGGAAGATGTTCCCAAAGCTATGCTTATTCCATCTCTAAAGCTGGTATTTAATGAATTGGAAGAGTTTAACAAACACATACATGGCTATTCCAACCACTGGTCAGCCTTCTCTCCACCATTCAGTGATCTGGCCATACAATTCCTGGTCCCATAGACACATAATCTGAAATTTGAATGGAGGCTTCTGTTGCCAGATAGCAGAAGAAATGTTCAATTTGATTAGCCAGTGATCCAAACTCTGCCAATCTAGAATCTCAAAGCTGAGCATCCACCTACCACCCACCCAAAAATAGAATGCCAAAAATCTATCTATAAGCTTTGCAATGTAGCTATTACCCGGCCTTCTATTAGTCTAAGTGAATCGGCCATTACTCAATTTGATGTCCACCAAATTTAATTCAAAAATCTTGTCCCTTAGGAGACAAGAAGATGGCTCCAATCTGGTGTTCCCACCCATTTTTTTTGAACTATCCAGAATCACATTGAAATCTCCCACAACAATCCATGGCAAATAAGGAAACTGTTTGCAAACCAGCTTAATGTTATTCCAAACAAAAATCTTACCTTGCATATCATTGGGGGTATAGACATTTGATAGAAGTGCATACTCTCTTGAATCCATACATAAGGCAACCACTGATAATACTGACTTGAATGCCATCCACGCCACTGGTTTAACCTTACTTGGATTCCAGAGGCACGCCAAGCCTCCTGCTATCTCCTGGGCCCCAATGCAATGGCATGACCCTTGTCCCCATATCCTGAAGGTAATGTCCATCATGTACTCCACTGTCACTTTGGTCTCTTGGAGAAAAAGAATATCTGTATGTTGACATCTGACTAATTCATGAATAGATTTTTTTCTGGGCCCACTATTTAGGCCCCTCACATTCCATGATATCACAATCATTTTGAGGGAGGTAGAAAATGTGCATCTAAGGTCCTGACCGACCCTGATTCAACTAAATTATCTCCAATCATCTTGATTCTATCCATATCCTTTCTTCTTCCCACCTTGACATTTTTATCTGAAGCTCCCTTCTTGCTTTCTTTTTGAAGAATCCCCAGGTAAGGTGGAGCTTTCCCTTGCTTTTTTGCCTTTTCCCCCCACCTGTGATGCCTTCTCCCTAGCTTCTGTGCATTGTATCCTTTCCTCTATTCCTTCTACCAAGTTCAGCCCTCCCCCCTATCTATCCAAGTTCATTAGAAAGGGATCTTCTATATTTTTCCCTGGAGAAAGTGGGGTGACATTTACAGCCCCCTCACATTCCTACATCCGTTCCTCTCCAATAATTAGACCCAGAATTACCTCTTACTATCCCAATTCTTCCAGCATCTCAAATCTATTGTAGGAGTCCTCCCCTTGTCTCTCCATAAATGTTCTCTTAAGTCCTTTGTTTCTACCCCTAGATTTCTCTTGCATGAAACCCTCTGAATCCTTTTTGCCCCCACTTCCCATCTTCTTACCTTTATCCTCAGCCACTGCCCTGTTCAAGGGAGGTGCAGAAGATGGTTGTTGATCCTCCATTTTATTCTTCGAGCACCTTCTAACCAAATGTCCATACTCATGACATAGATGGCATCTAAATGGTAAGGTCTCATAATCTAATTGTTGTACCCATGAGTATGATCCTGCACACATTTCTACCACATCAGGCAGTGGTCTACTTAGGTCAATTTCTACACAAATTCTTGCATATGTCATGATTCTCTTCCCAAGCATTTGCGAAGATGCTCCCACCAATTTTCCTATTAGCAAAGCAATGATTAGCAAAACATCCTCTCAGCAGCATTCAATCAGCATTCATGGTAGGCATACCCACATTGGAACTCTGTTAGGAAGCTCTTTTGTGGGGTTAAAACCAGCTTGCCATGGTTTCATGAAGAGACCAACCTGGTTATAAAAGTATGGACCTCCTTCGAACACCTGGTTTCTATCCTCAAGACAATTGAAAGTAACCATAAAAAAGTTGTTTGCCATCAACATCATTTCCATCTCTCCTACCGGTTCCAATACCCTCCTGGCCCAATTCTCCAAGAAAGGGAGAGATACTTTCATCCCCAAGAATTTGCAATACAAAGAGTGTTTGGAGTAATACTCCACATCTTCCGCTATCATGTCAAACAGAATTACTAACTTTGGCCTTTCATTGCAGTGTTCCAGGCATCCATTCACCTTATTAATTCTTGAACCACCAGTCGAGCCACTACCCTGCACCCCTATAAACTGAATGGCTTTTGATACTTCCTTCAGTCTGGCTTCCTTTCCTTGAGATCCTTTTCCTACCACATCTCTGAAACTTCTATCTCCCTTTAGTTTATTTTGTTCCACCTGTTCCATTACAATGCTCCTTTCGCTTCTCTCCCCCTTATGCTATTTTAGTTCTAGCTGCTCACACAGATTCTTCTAAAATTACAGCCTCCCTACGCTTCCTTCTTGCACCCCTGTCCTACTCTACCTCTATGCATCAATAGCCAAGGCATCTCAAAGCTAGGGCATGACTACCCTAGCTTCTCAGCGAGCTGCAACTCTCACCCTTCCTCTCCATCCCCTTCTTTCCCATGAATTATAAATCCAATGTTATTGATGATATTTTTTCTCTATTTTTATTATTAGAGGAACATACTTTGTATCCCTAAATTATAGGTTTAAAGAAAGACTGAGTTTGCCAAGTTTGAGAAGTAAGACTTGTGAAATGTGTTACAACCACATTTTCATAGTGAAAAACCTAAAATTAAAGCATTTAATATTATTAAAGTCATTTTATTTTTGCATATATAAATAATTACCTATGGATAATAATAAAAATGTTGTGTTTCCTGTTAAAGGAGAGGAAGAGGATTGAGCGAACACAATATGCAATCAAGGTTCTTGTGGAAGGTAGTTAGGAGAAATTTCATGATTGAAAATATTTTGTTTCACATTCTTGAAGTTTTTAAAATAATTTCAAATTATTTTTAAGATATTTTACTAAGAAAACATTCTCAAACCTTGTAATAGTCTCTTGACTATATACATAGTCAAGTGAATCATTACATGAACTAACCCACATAGACTTCCAAAAGGAGACTTAAAATTTGGTAATGGTGAATATGGATAAAAAATACCCAAACCATTAATTATAATTGTATGTAATTTTTTATAATGTAAAATATTTCTAAATAACCCTTCTCAGGCTTGACAGTTTGCTAACAACCCTATTCTAAGGTGTTGAAATGAAATTTGGTTTTACAAGCATTCCAACTATTAAAAAATTCCCAAACTTGGTAATTAGTTATATTTTAATGTGTAGAAAGATAATTTGGATTTTTTAAATTGAACCCATATGGATAGGTACAAAATTTTGAAGACTATGTCTCATTAGAGGAGATAGAGGCCTAATAGGACTAAATAGTGAGCAAAAGGGCCTATAAAGGTTATCTAATAGGGGATTTAGAGCCTAAAAAAATTTAGAGTGATAATAGAGGATACAAGGTATTTAAAATGGATGTTATTTTTATAAATTGAGCATGTACTTATCCGTACTACTAGGAAATGTGTAAAAAAGGGCTACAAAGAAGCCTATCTAGGTGAATGAAGCAGTGAAAGGTGCAAGGGTTGTAATGAGAAGTCTTGTGGATTGTTTAGGTCATCAATAATGATTATTTGAGCCTGGAAATGATGATAAATAAATTTAAATGATCAAATAAACTTGATATTTTTATGAACCCACGTTTCCATTAAGTTAAGGACAAGAAAGAGTAAACTTAAGAAAGATTATCAAGGAAATAGAGTAATATTTTATTACGAGTTGAGGATTTGTTGACAAAGTGAAAGATAAGGAAGGATATGTAGGTTATTGAATGGATTATCATAAAGAAAGGACATAGCATGAGGGAACAAAATAGAAAAGAAAGAAGAATGGAGATCTTAAATTACATAAATAAGGTTTCATTACATGATAGAGCCAAGTATGAGTTTTGGTAGAGGTAGGATGTTGTTCATATTTTCATCCATTAGTGAAAATATTAACAAGGACCTATGCATCATCATGCATGGGAAACCTACATCTTTATTTATAATTTAAATTTTATTCTAATAGTCATTATTTTATTATTAGATAATTTCATATGACTTACATGTACTTGATTGTTTTGGATAATAAATAATACTATTATTTTAGAAAATATGTATGGAGAAGATAGTAATAAAGAGTATTATTTCCTAAGTAAGAAATGGTGAAATGGTCTTAATACTAATGTAAACTATCATGGGTTACCTTACAGTTATATACATTATATATATTGCTATAAAATCTTGCAAGTACAAGTATTTTAATATTATAATCATATCTAAATAATACAAGTTTAATAAGCATGGTTTTTGTTGGATGATGAGATCTATCAAATTAGCTTAATTCAAAATACATTTGGTTGTCATAGATAATTAAAATAGTGTGTGGTTTTAATGTGGCATAACAATCTAATAGTTGTTTATTGAATCAAGCTTATTTCTAATATCAAAATCCATTATTATTTTTTAATAACATTCTTGAACATTGTATTGAATGCAAAGTTAATATTAGTATCTTTATTGTTCATTATAATAAAATGTATATGAGGCATTGTTATGAAATTGTCCATCTCATTGTTAATGTTTATTAAAAATATCAACTCAAAGAGAAATGGACAAGATATACATAGGTTTATCTCACATCTAATGAAATTCAATCATATGCATATTATTTACATATAAGTTCTCATTGAATTAAATTATAATTTATCCATTGGATGCAACCATAGGTATATTAACCCACTTATGGATGACTTGATCAATTTAACTATCATTCAAACATTAATATTTATTTACTTAAAGGATTATCTTAATGATATTTTAATTTTATTCAATTCTCATTGAGTTATTATGAGAAATATATTAACCTCAGTCTCATGACTTAAAATCTAGAGGGTAGTCACTAAAACCTAGGTAGGTAGCACTAAATAATTGTTTAATTGATATTCTATGCTCATGTTTTTAATATATGAATGATTATAAATTTTTTACATGTATCATAACTATGAAATGTAAAGTGGATGAAAATGTATGTTAATGTTTATGACATATGAGGGAGAACATGTTTTTAAGTTGACGTTAAAAAGGTAAATTTTACCTTGATTGTCAAAAGGATATGGAGTATTCCTATTTGATTTAATAATTGTTTCTCACAATGTGATATTTGAAATTGAATCAATCAAAAATCCAACTGAGATGTTATTTTTTCTAATTATTTTATTCCATAATTTATATTGAACTTTTTATTTGAGTTATGTCAAATGGGTATACTTTTGATACATGTCTCTTCTTAATGTATGGAAAAAAAAGGATGTGAACTTGTATTAGGATATTGTATTTTTAATTATTATATGATCTTAAATATCATGTTACATTTTAAAATTATATTTAATAAACTTGTTATGATGTTATGATCACATCGAATATAGATAACTCATTATACCATCCCTAACTATTATCATGGAATTATTTTTCCATGCGAGATAATTAAGAATGAGGATCTTCAAATGGTTCTATTTTGGAGATGACTACCATAATATAAATTTCATATTTTATGAATGTGAAACCACACACTATTGCACCTAAAGATACATATTTAGTGAGATTAAAACACTTGTTTATAGTTACCTTTTAAATTTGATTTAATACTAGGTAAGTGCCAAACATTTATACTATACTTGTTCTATGTTTGAAGATGTGTCAATAATTTTACAAATGAGAAACTATCTTATGTCATTAGTTATTAGAGTGTGTTATCATACTAAACTTTTTTCTCTGTTAAATTGAAATAGGTTTGTTACATTGGTATATGATCATTATTTCATCTCTATGAAACTTTGGGAAATAAATTTCTAAACCTCTTTTCTACCTAAATTTTTAGTTTATGATTGCTCAGGATGGTTATACCAAGCTATGGTGTATTTAAAAATCCCAAAAATAATATAGTTAATAAAAACACAAGAAGAGGCAAAGGTAGAAGCAAAGGTAGAGGTCATGGTGCCCATAATCTAAATAGGAATAGAAATGAACCATATCCTATAAATAATTTTAATGTAAATAATGAGGTTCATGTTGCTAATGATATTGGAGGTAATCCAATCGTTAAGGATGAATATGTTCTCAATGAAATATTTTCATCTATAAATGCCATCTAAGGAAACATTGAAATTTAGGAACAAAGACTAAATAACCTTGAGGATGTTTATGATGATGAAATATAAAGGTTGTAAAATTGTCTAGTATAGGAGAAGGTGCTCTAAGAGCTACCTTTGGAGGTAGTTGAATCAATCACAAAGGAGCATAAAAATCTTTCACCATTACCTTTTTGGGTGAAGAATCAATGGATGCAATTGATGAATTATTTTTGCATTTCTGAAATTATTTTAGTTTGCACAACATGCCATCTAAAGTGAAGTCTAAGGTGAAAGCCTACCAATTGGTCAATGTTGTTATCTTATGTTAAAATAATCATTGTGATTTTGAGGGATATCAAAAATGACCCTTACCTGGGAAATATTAAAAAAAGTTAGTTCTAAAAAAATTACTTGAGTGCCAATTTCAAAGAATTGAATATAACAAATTTTTAACTACTAAAACAAGATAACATGACTATTGAGTGAATATGAAAATAATTTTATGAATATTTTGAATCATGTAAACTACATGTAGGAGAAATAAACAAAATTAAATAAAACAAATTTGAAACTAAAGGAGATATCAATACATGATGCCAATATGACCAACATGGAAGACCTTTGTGTCTTCCATTGCGTCTTCTCATATAATAGAAGAAAAAGGCAATTCTCAACAAAAGGTGAGACAAGATTTTAATATGAGTTTGAATATTCCATAAAAAAATATGACAAAAGTTTCACTTACATCTAAATCTACTTATAGAATTAGCATGGAAAATTTATGAGAACTAAAGATTTAATTGAAATAACTATTAGATAATGGAAATATTAAATTGATTGTATCTCCTTGGGGTGATCTTAGGTTGTGTGTTGACAATAATATGCTCAATAAGGTAACAATTACAAATCATTAACATTTTCTTAGGATTAAAAATGTATTTGATCAAATGAAATGAGAAACAATATTATATAAATTAACTTGAAATGATGGTATCATCATTTGATAATGAAGGAATGAAATGTTCATAAAATAAATTTTCAAACTTGGTATGACCATTAAGAGTTCATTGTTATGCCCTTTACCTTGACCAATGCACCATCCAAAATTATGAACTTAATGAATAGTGTATTTAGGGATTATATTGATAATTTTTTGATTTATTTATTGAATTTAATTCTAATCTACACTAAAAATGAGGTTGAGCATGAACAATAGCTGAAATTAGTCTTTTAGAGGATAAGATAAGTTGTTTGGAAAATTTTCCAAATGTTATTTTTATCAATCTAAAATTCATTATTTATGGAATGTCATCTCTAATAATGGTATTATTGTGGATCCAACAAGATCAAAAATATAAAATATTGGCCTACCATCACAAACATGCTTGAAGTACATTGTTTTATGGGCTTGGTTGGTTAATACCACTGGTTTTTTGAATTTTTTTTATAGCATATCCAATCTTTTACCTCCTTGTAGCACAATGGTAATAAATATTTATGGGATAATGAATGTGAAGAGGATTTCTAGAATATACAATTAACTAAAACATATATATATATATATATATATATATATTGATCCAAATGGTAATTTTGAGATATGAGAATATGCTTTCAAGGAAGGTTTTGGTGGCATTCTAACCCAAGCTGGTAAAGTAGTGGATTATGATTCATATAAGCTCAAGGAAAATGGAAATAATTATCCCATACATGATATGGAGATTTATTCCATAATGCATTCTCTAAAAAAGTTAAAGCACTTCATACTAGGAAAACATTTTATGGTGATGTCTGATCACTATAGTCTAGAATTTTTTTTCCTATGATGATTTAACTGTGCATCATTGCAAATGGATGGAATTTGTTAGAAAGTTTTACATGGATATATTATATCTCAAGGTAAATTAAAATTAGTGTTTTTGATGAACTCATTTGACATAGCTACCATTTTTTTATGTTAGAAACTATCTTCATAAATTCTGAGTTAAAAGAATAGTTTGATGATGAATACTACCTTGAGGTACGATTAATTTTTGTTGAAGAGATTTTTGTGAATATGTTTGATATTTATTATTAATTAGATATCCTTATAAGGAATAAAGATATAAGTTTAATACCCAAGTTTAGATACTTTCAAAATAAGTACATACAACTACTCACTTTTCTCACACTGGTGTTACTAAAATGACACATGAGATGAAAAGGTGTTATTTATGGCTTGGTATGAAGTTGTATGTTACTGATTTTGTGGCTAAATTATTATAATACCAACATGTCAAATTTTAACATTACCACCTTAGAGGATTATTGTACCCTCATGACATACCAAGGGATAAGTGGGTTATAATCTCACTTTATTTTATAGTTGGAATACCTAAATGATACAACAAGCATGACACCAATTTTTTGGTGATTGATAAATCTACTGAATTTAGTGACTCTATTACTATAAATATAATCAAAGGTGTTTCCATGTTCATATAAATATTTATGAAATAAGCTGTTTAGTTGCATGGCATTCTAAGAGTGATTACCTCTAATAGAGACAATATTTTCACTTCAAGGTTCTAGAACAAATTTACTATAATAATTGGAACCTATTTGAGATTTAGTTTAACATACCACTTGGAGATAGACTACAAGAATAAACTATATTATTGAATATGTGTTTAAAATGTATGTAATGGATCAACAAGCTAAGTGGAAATATTACATCCGCTTAGTTGAGTTTTATTATAATAAATATTATCATTCTATGATTAAGTTAGATAATTTTGAATATTTGTATGGATGAAAATGTAGAACCCCACTTGGATGAGTTAAATTATAAAAACATTTTTATTGTCCTTATGTATTTTAGGATTATGATAAGTAGATGGTTCTCATTACCCAAAAGTTAAAAATTATTTCTGATAGGTAAAAAAGTTATGTATACCATAAAATAACACCAAAAGATTTTAATGTAGATTATAAATTTTTCCTACATGTTATACCCCAAAAATATCAATCAAAATTGAAAACAATAAAAAATATTTATACACTTTAATGGGCCATTCGACATTGTGGATAAAATTAGTTTGGCTGCTTATGAATGAATCCTTCCTCCTTATTTGTTTAGAATTCATTATGTTTTCCATGTTTCATTACTAATAAATTACATATCACATCCTTATCATATTTTTGACTGGAAAAATATCTATGTTTAAAAATGGGAGAAGATGTAAGTAGAACCTATAAGGATCCTAGACCATTGTAACATTAAGATGTGAATAAGAGATATTCAAAAGGTGTTGGTCCAATGGGACCCACTTACTGAAATGAGTTCTGTATGTGAAGATGAGATTATTTTTAGGGAACATTACCCGTAATTATTGTTTATTTGATGGGATCATTGTTTTTTTAGTGGGAGAGGATGTCATATCCTAGTTTTTTATACATTTGTAGTTAGTTTTACTTGACATTAATATGACATATTTTTTAGGTTGTTGGAACATTTTTTCATTATTTTTGTTGTTATATTTTTGACATAATTACCATAATTTTATTAGTTCATATATATGATTAGCATGTTCTAGTTCATTTTAGTTGGTTGATAAGGGACGTGGTTTTCATGCTCTTATTCATTTTAGTTGACATTGGACATGATTATTACATTCTCCTTAATTAATAAATTATATGGTTATCGTGTGATGAATATAAATTATTCAAATACTTCTAATGTATTTTTTATGACTACAAATAATTGTGAACTGAGTTAGGCTTATTGATGGATTTTACAAGCTATGGAATGAGGGTTTATGAATTTTTAGATGAGAATATGATAACTTGGTCATGTGATATTTCAAGATTATAAATGCCACCCAACTACTAGTATTATATTGGTTTATTTTTTAGTCTCCTCTCTTTTATTTTGTTGATTTTATCATTGACCATTTTTTATCATTGGTTTAATATTTTATCTTGTCAAAATATATGTTTGATACATACAATTTTTAATATCGTGTTATGTAGAAATTGTGTTTCATATTTATGTTGGTCAAGATTATTTAATGTTTAGGTAACTTTACCTTATTTAATGATTCCATTGTTTTTTTAAATGTTAATTTTCACTTTGATGATCGCTTCTCTTGAGTCATCTTGGTGTTTGTTTAAGATTTATTTTTGATCACATACTGGCAATGGCATTAATCATGGACTATAATGTTTAATTCATTGGCTAGGACTTGGCCTTAGATGGTTAGTGAGAAGTGGAAATAGTCCATAAACTCCATTACATGGGCCATCATTTAATTTATTAAAGACCTTATTCATTTCCATCATATTACATGTATTAGTAATTATGTGGGATTTAATTTGAATAAGGTTGGCCTAAGTGTGGATTAGGTCATGATGTCACTAATTTTGATGATTTAAACATCAATTAGTTTCTATTTTCAATTATGGTCATCATTTTGATTTATTGATTTGATCAACTCATTTCAAAACCCTATAGACTAATTTTTAACTATAATTAGGTTTCATGGAGGTCTTAAGGTTTCACCTTAGAAATATACTATTTAGGATTTAATTGGGTTGGTTTTAGTTTCATTTTTAACAAAATTTTAGAACATGGGGAGAATAATGTTTATCTTGTTCGACCCATGAATTCAATATTTTTTTGTCTTTTATGCATCATAGGTGGTGTGGTGGGGTTATTATCTTCTTTTTTTCTCATCAAAAGAGGCTATGGATTATGAAAAAGAAGTTTTTGCCAAATTTTGACTCCATTTTAGACTACATTCCAAGTTGTTCAAGTAGGTGAAGCCATGTTAAGTTGTTATTTATTAAAACATTGTGGTTATTATTGGAAATTTTAACTTGGAAGGTTTTTAAATTTTTTAAAAATAACTAATAGTGAATTTTAATATTTACAGTCCTTATTATGTTTCCTATAATAATGTAATGATTTGGCCTTACTTGTTTAATACATTCATTCATGTGTTGTTTTTATGACTTGGGTATCAACTCAATTACCGTTGAGTTATATATATTTATAATCAATGTCATGCATATGAAAAATGACCTATGTTGGAATATATATGGGTCTTTTTTGTTTGAGCCATGTTGGAAGATATACAAGTTTTTATTTGTCTGAGTTGTGAATTTTATTAACTAACTATGTTGTTATTTTTAGTTTCCTCAAACTATGAAATATTTTTTGGATATGGTCATGCTTGGATTATTGATGTATTCTAGTTATTGCTTGAATCATGATTTATTTTTCAGGCTTTGTTAATGTTATATTAGTTTTTTTTGAATCATGCTCTTTTAAGTTATTAAAACTTTAACTATTTCTTTACCATGCTATTTTAACCTTGATTATTCTTACAACATTCTTGCTTATTGATTTTGAGTTGGATTTGGTGTGATGGTTTGTATTTATTATGTTGGAACCATTTTGGTGGCATTAAATCTTGAGTCTCATTAATAACCCATATATAACCTTGTTTCCTAGATCCACCATCAATCCTATGGTTGGGGTGGATAAAACATCAATAGATGGCACATAGGGTTGAAAGGGTGGTATTTTTGCATTCTATGTATTAATTTATCTCAACTGTGACTTTGTTATGGCATGATGTAATATGGAGATTAAGATTTGAAGTGAACCCAATTTTGGGGTCAAGGAGGAAATAAGGTTACACTTGTGTTGATATTAAATTATGTATTTATGTACTTTGTATTTTTTGAATCGATGTAATCCTTGTGTGTGTGTGTGTGTGTGTGTGTGTGTGTGTGTGTGTGTGTGTGTGTGTGTGTGTGTGTGGTGTGTGTGCGTGTGTGTGTGCATGAATGAATATACACATACAAAACATAGGTATAAATGTGTATTCATGTATGTGTATGTGCACACACACACACACACACACACACACACACACACACACACACACACACACACACACACACACACACACACACACACACACACACACACACACACACACACACACACACACACACACACACATGCAAACATAAATTCATGCATGCACATATACACAAATGCACACACAAACACACACACATATAAAAAAATATTCATGCTTATTTTTTGATGATGAGCAATATTAAATTATGTGCATTCACAAGGTAATTGGTTGTCATAGAGAATTAAAAGAGTGTGTGGTTTTAATGTAACATGATAATCTAAAATATCTACATTGAAGAAATAATTTTTCTAACATCATAATCATTTATGATTTTTTAATAGAATTATTAAAATTTGATTTAATTCTCAATTTATATTACTATATTTAATATTCATTATAATGTAATGCATATGAGTTATTTTGTGAAATAATCCATATCCTTATATAATTAATGTGATATATTTATAGGAACTAAAGGTTTAGATTCAATAAATCTTAGGCAATGTAAGAATTAGACTAATGGTATCTCCTTGGTGTACTCTGGTTGTCTTTGTGATTAATAAGGATGGAACTGTTAGGTTTTGTATTGACCACAGTGTGCTTAATAAGGTAAAAGTTAATAACCATTATCCTTTACCTATGTTTAATAATTTGTTTGATCAAATGTAAAAAGAAACAATATTATATAAAATTGAATTGAGAACAACATATAAACAACTAAGAATAAATGGGAAGGATTTCATAAAATAACTTTCCAAACTTGGTATGGCCATTATGATTTCATTGTTATGCCCTTTAGCTTGACCAATGCAATAATAAGAAATATCTTAATAATTATGTTATTTTTTTCTTGGATTAAATTCTAATATATTCTAATAATGAGGATGATCATGAATATAATCTAATCTTGGTCTTCCAAAGGTTAAGACAACATAACTTCTATGGAAAAAATTATAACTATGTTTTTTTTATCAATATAAAATTCATTATTTTGGGCACATAATCTATAATAGTTATACTATTGTGAATCTAATAAAGATCACAATTATAAAATATTATCTTGCCCTCACTAGCATGAACTAAGTACATAGTTTTATGGGCTTTGTTAGTTATTACTACACGTTTTTTTAAATTATTTCAAGCATAGCCAATCATTTCACCTCAATATAGGATGTTGATAAAATAGCTTTCCAAACTTGGTATGGCCATTATGAGTTCATTGTTATACCCTTTAGCTTGACCAATGAAATAATAAGAAATATCTTAATAATTATGTGTTTTTTCTTGGATTACATTCTAATATATTCTAAGAATGAGTTTGAGCATGAACATCCTCTAAAATTGGTCTTACAGAGGTTAGATAACATAACTTGTAAGGAAAAAAGTATAACTATGATTTTTATCAATATAAATTTCATTATTTTGGGAACATGATCTCTAATAGTTATATGTTATGGATCCAATAAAGATCACAGTTATAAAATATTATCATGCCTTACATAATTTTATGGGATTTGTTGGTTATTACTACATATTTACTTAAATTATTTCAAGCATAGCGAATCATTTCACCTCCTTGCAATGCAAAGGTAATAAGTTTGTGTAGACTCCTCAATGTGAAGAGGATTTACAGAAGCTCAAAGAGTTTTTAAATACAACATATATGTTTATTATTAATAGTCCAGATGGTTAGTTTGAGATTTGAGATAAAAATTTGAAGGATTTAATGTCATATTAATCCAATATGGTAAGGAATTTGTTTATGAGTCAAAAAAATCAAGGAACAAGAAAATAATTATCCCACACATGATATGGATCTTACTTCCATAGACTATGCTCTAGAATAGTGGAACTATTTCTTGTTGGGAAAACATTTCAAGGTGAATTTTGATCACCTTAACTTGGAACATTTATTTTCCTGGGATGATTTAATTTTACATTAGGATAGATGAATGAGACTTTTTAGAAATTTTGAAAAGGATATATTAAATGTCAAGGGAAAGGAAAATCATTCTTTTGATACACTCAGTCGAGACACATACATTTATGTATTATTGTGTTACAAGTTAGCTTCATAACTTATTTTAAATAATAATAATTTGCTGATGAATACTTATATGAGTTAAGATTAGCTTTGATTGAATATCATGTTGTGACTATATCTGTTTATTTTTATGTTTAAAAAAATGGATTCATAAAGCATAAAAATATAATTTTAATAACCAATCATAGAGGCTTTCACAATTATGTTTTGAAATAAGTACATACAAAAATTCAATTTGCTCATCCTGGTGTCACTAAAATGACACATGAGATGACAAGGTATTATTTATGGATTGGTATGAATCACGATGTTAATAATTTTATAGATAATTTTCTAGAATATTATGTCAAATTTGAACATTACCACCCTAGAGGATTTTTGTATCCTCATGACATACCGAGGGATACATAGGTTATAATCTCACTTTATTTAATTAATGGGTTACCTAAACCATACATAAAACATGACACCAATTTAGTGGTGATTGAAAATTTTAATAAATATGGTCACTTCATTACTATAAATCTAATTGATGATGCTTTTATGTTTGTAAAAATATTGGTGAAATAATTTTTTCTTATACATGACTTTCTAGAAGTTATTATCTCTAATAGAGATAAAATTTTTACTTCAAAAATATAGAAAATTTTGACAACATTTGGAACTTGGCTGAAATCAAGTTCAACATACCTATTGGAGACATGATTAGATTGAAAGACTCAAATATGGTTTTGAGTATATGGTTATAATATATGTTATGGATCCACAAGTGAAATGGGAATATTATATTCACTTAGTTGAGTTTGTGTACCATAACTCTTATTATTATATGATTAAATTAAACCATTTTGAAGCTTTCTATGGATATAAATGTAAAACCCCACTTGGATGACATAAATTAGAAAAAAAAATTGATGACTCTAATGTACTTTAGGACTATGATAAGTATATGGATCTCATTTACTAAAAGATGATAACTACTTTTGATAGGCATAAGAGTTATGTAGACTATAAAATAACACCCTGAGATTTTAATTTAGATGATAATTTTTTCCTATGTTAGACCCTATAAAATATCAATCAAGTTTGGAAAGACTTCAAAACTATTTCCACACTTTTTTGAGCCATTCGGCATTATGGATAAAATCATTTTGGTTGCCTATCAACCACTCCTTCCTCTCTATCCATATTGGATTCATGAAATTTTCCATGTTTCACTATTAATAAAACACATTATGATCCTTTATATATTTTTTACTAGAAATGTTTTCAAATTTAAGAGTAGGATAAGATGTAATTGGAACCTATAAGTATCCTAGACAATCACATTGTTCAGTTGTGAAACAAATATATTCATAAGATGTTGGCCCAATGGGACCCACTTAGTGAAAAGGTGTTATATGTGAAGATGAGAGTATTTTTAGGAAATATTAACCATAAATATTTGTTTAGTAATCAGTATTAATAATTTTTAATGGGAGAGGATAACATAACCTAGGTTTTTATGTATTTGTAGTTATTTTTACTAGACATTATTATGTCATATTTTTTAGGTTATTAGTTTGTACATTTTGTTGTTGTTTTAGTTGTTATATTCTTGATAAAATTACCATGATTTTGGTATCCTATATATATGACTAATTTTTTTTTATTAATTTAAATCGGTTGATAAATGTCATGGTTATCATGCTATGATTCATTTCGGTTGATAGTTGACATGATTATTATAATCTGTTTAGTTTAAATATTATATGGTTATTTTTTTATGATTATAAATTGTTTATATAGTGCTAATGTCCTATTTTTTGAATATTTTGAAATGTTAAATGATTTAGGCCTTCTATTAGATTCTATTAGCTAGGTATTACAGGTTAATGACTAGTCAGATGAGATTAAAACAATTTGATTAAGTGATATTTTGATATTTTAAATGCCACCCAACCACTAATTGTATATTGGTTTATTTTTTAATATAATGTCCTTTATTTTATATTATTTTCTACTTGGTTATATTTTATCATGGGTTAAGGTTTTTACTAGTTGAATTCTATAGTTTTTTCTTTGAGTTTCATATTTTTGTTTTAGCCAAGATTGTTTAATGTTTGCATAGCTTTACCCTATTTCATGATTGTAATGATTTTTTGGTATTAATTTTAGCTTTGATTATCACTTATCTTGATTCATATTTGTGTTTGTTTAATATTTGTCATTTATTTCATATTACAAATGTCATGAATCATTGATTATAATGTTTAAATCCTTAACTAGCCCTTGAGATCAGATGGCTAGGGAGATGTGGACATAGTCCATCAAATCCATTTTATGGACCATCATTTTATTAATTTATAACCTTGGTCATATCCATCATATTTCATTAATTGGTAATTATTTTGGATTTAATTTGATAAATGTCTACCCGATTAGGTCATGATGGCACTAAGTTACATGATTTGGCCATCAAATAATTCATATTTTAAATTTTGGGAACCATTTTTTTTCTATAACTACCTCATTTTAAATCTTAGAGTTACATTTTTTAATTGCTATTTGGTTTCATGGAGGTCTTTGGGTTTCATTTTTTAATTATATTATTGAGGATTTAGTGAGGTTGTTTTCAATCACATTTTTACTAAAATTTAATGTAGAACATGGGGAATACATTGTTAATATTTTTTAACCAAATAATTAATTATTTTGTTTTTAAATTTATGATATGGTGGTGTGGTGGAGTTATTAACTTATTCATTTTTCCATGGAAAGAGGAAAGGAATTATAAAAAACAAAGTTTTACACAAATTTTGACTCCATTATAGACTACATTTTGAGTTGTCCAAGTATGTAAAGACATGTTAATTTGTTATTAATTCAAACATTGTTGGTATTATTGGAAATGTTTACTTTGAAATTTTTGATGTTTTATATATATAAATAATAGTTGTAGACATTATAGAACCATACACAATGGTTCTAGATGTCGTACTGACCCTCAAACTACCCCTAGACCCCCTTGGAACAACTTCACAACCTATTAAATGCCAAAATTAAGTTAACCTAACTAAATTTTACTATTCTACCTTTGTCCTATCAAACATCGATGGTCGACCCTAATCATTGATGGTTAGACTCAACCACCAATGGTCAGCCTTTAACCACCTTAAGGTTTAACTCCATCTCAACTCCAACTTTATTTTTTTATTTTAGCTATTTGATCCATATGTGTAATTAATGCATGTTAACTCTAAAATTAGACAACTGGTTGAATCAATTGTTTAACCTCTTGTTTCACCACTCCTTTTTTCCTATATAAATATAAGAGAAGGAGGTGAAAGTAAAGAGAGATTAATAATCATTAGATATCATCAAAAATTATCAAAATTTCCTATATTAGAACTTCTTTTGAAGGTATTCTTTTAGTGAACCAGTAGTCAGGTAAGAGATATGATGTGATGATGTTTATCAATCAACAACCAAGGTACCATCACTATGTTAAAATTACCCCAAGTTCCATAATAGGTTTTCTGCTACTCACCTCAACATTCTTTAGAAAATAAAGCCAAGTATCTATTTTTAGTAATTAGTCCTTTTGTTTCTATCTTTCAACCAACATTTAGCCTAAACCCACCTTCTAGAATCACTCAACAAACTTCTAGACCAAACCTACCTTCACCTGAGCCAAATTTGATTGTAATTATCGATGATCACCTAACCATAGATGATTTATCCTTAATCACCAATGGTCACCTAACCACAAATGATCATACCTAACCATCGATGCCCACTATGTGTCAATTCTAATAACAAGCTTAGTTCACCTATAAGATCCTAACCAAGTCCCACTTTATGACCATCTACCTAATAACATATCATCAACCTATTTTCTAAATCATGTCTAATTTATTTATCATTAATATTTAATTATTTATTGTTATAATTAAGAAAATTCATCTCTTTTCAAGAACTTCTTGTATTTGATTTCAGTGTCTTATGTTATTCATGCAAGTAATTTATCTTTCATTTCCATAATTTGATCATTTGAAAGTGTGGATTGATATCCCCTAAGGAAGTTTGTGCTTCTTAGACATATCATGCTAGGCAATCCACCCTACTACCTAACTAATCAACCATTTATTTATTGTTTTCTCATTTATAGGTCATTCCTCCCTAGATAAAGAGGAGTATCTATAACCATCTAGATCATAGAGTGAAAACCAAATCTAATTTATAATAACCTCACCCTTCTTTCATGTTTTACAACTTTCTTCTTAAGAAATAAAGAAAAATTTATGCGAAATATTTTGGCACATTTGGTGGGACCCTTGAGTATTTTCTTGGGTTCATAGTTAAATCTAGGTGTTTTTTATTCTTATTTTCTACTCATGAAATGAAATTAAAATTTTATTTTGGGTATAAAATCAATTACATACATTGTTTACTTACTTATTATAGCTTACATAGATTAATTTATCAAGTGAATTAAGTGTAGCTTCACTCTTATCACACACATATTACCAAACCACTTACACCTAATCAGGCATAGAAATATTGACATAAGACCTAACTAGGATTTCATCCCCTAGTGGTCACCTTTCCTAGAAAACCTACCTAGATTTCACCACCAAGGGGAGAACCAAATTAGTACATGGGCTAAGTATAATGTCTAGTAACTTGGTATATTTTGGCTAAGCACCTAATACCCTTATCACTATGGTATGTGAAGTGAGGGGGTAGGCCCCAATATCAATCCATGTACCAAGTTATATTATAGATATTGAGATCCTTTAACTACTTTAAATCATCTTTAGATATATTCTTCTAGTACCCGCTCTACAAGCTAAGTTGAGTCACATAATTCTTAAAGCTTAAGGTGTAATCCACAAGAGAGACTAAAAAGAACCTTAGGATTTAACATGATTTAGTGTGTGTTTCATTTCCTTGACTTTTTCTTGTATTTTCTTTGTTTTAGTTGTCATATTACATGTATTTCCCTCTTTCCCTTATTTGCATGGTTTTAACTAGGCAAAAACTAAGAAACTAAGCCAATCAAGGTCCACCTCCTAATTATCTGCCTTCCTCTTCTCCCTCATCGATGGAGTTCATCTCAAATGTTAAGAGTTATCCCCATTATTTATAAAGTCCTAATATACCTTATATAGTTGCCCAAGGCGATATGGATTTCACCACCTTTTTGGATAACAAACCTATAGCCATCCAACATTCCCTTAATACCATACCCCTAAATTAGTTTTGCCTATTGACCCATCCTATAGTATGACATCCCATCTTATGGGAAATACTTATATTGCCACCATCTCTACCCATCCCTTGGTTACCCAATCA
The DNA here is from genome assembly GCA_037957365.1 of Torreya grandis. NCBI lineage: Eukaryota > Viridiplantae > Streptophyta > Pinopsida > Cupressales > Taxaceae > Torreya > Torreya grandis. Next base: position 216,321 of record JARHVA010005039.1, on the reverse strand, counting down.
TCCTCTTATACCAATAATCCAACTAATACCACCATTTAAAACCAACCCACCTAACCAAAAAACACCTAAACACCTTCTACCCCAACCAACAACCCTTCTAGTATAGGAGCAACCCAACCTTTGGGCATCGATACTATACTTGCCATAAGAGTAACCTTTATTAGTGTCACTACCCTTCTTATTTATAACCCACAAACCTCTACTCCATTATAGATCTTGGTGGTCCCCATACCTTCTACCCTTCCATCCATAAATACCAAAGTTACCACCTATCCTCTACCTACCAACCTAGCCATACCTCCAACCCAACCTATGTTAGTCCCCCAATAGGTGTCCAATGCACAAAACCTAATCTACATCCCTAACCCACAAGGTTATGTACCTCTACCTTCCACCCAACTACTTATCTCCACATATTCATATGTGGCATGATCCCAACCACCCATGTCCACATACCAATATGTGGTAGCTTCTTAACCCTCCACTAGTTATCTATATGTTACACCTAATCAAACCCAACATAATTTGTAATAAAACTACAGGGGTACACAATCACAAATAGATCTTATCAATATGTTAATGTAAAAAATGAAAACTTTGGATTCATCTATTTCTAGTTCCCATAATCTCTTATCTTAAGACCAAATTTCCAGTGAACCAATTCATCCATTTGTCCGCATTCAACCTTATCCTCCTCAATGGGAACTTCTAAAATTTTCAAAATTTTAGATCAAGGAAGACTCTAAATATCATCTGAGAGAATTTATGCATTCTTATTATTTGATTTCCTATTATTATGTTCTCCTTGTTTACACCTTTCCCATGTCTCTATCAGTTCTAACACTAGATTGGTATAGTGCCATTACAAAGCACTACCTCTTTTATTTTTCCCAACTAGTTCAAAATTTCTTAGACTAATTTTCCATAAACATCTATAAAAAGGTTTCCATCACTAATCTCTAATCCATTTATCAATTTGATGATGATTCCATAGCTGACTTCATAGCCCATTAGAAAAGCTTGATAAATCAAATCTCGTTCTCTTTACCCCTACCTGAGCTGATTGAACTCTTTGCTCAAGCTTGTGCCAAATACATCTCCTCCACTTTATGAGTTCATAATTTTAGGACCTTTGATGAGGATTTCACCATTGCATGAAAGTTAAATAATAGAGCCATTGATGAGGGGAAGTTAAAACTAAGAAACAATAATTCCACCTTCAAACTAAATGAGGCTCCCTCCTCCAAACCTAAAACACTAAAAATGTAAACTGAAACAACCAAAATCAATTTAGTATTCTAGGGGAGTCATATGATTTATCTTGGAATTTTTTTTGAAATCAAATATCATATAACTCTCACTAATAAAACCTCCACAACAATTTGATTCCTCTCATCCTATATCTAGTTGGTAGAAGGAGAACAAATTATGTGCCTTCCACTATGTCATTGGACATGACATTAATATGTGTAATACCTCCAATAATGTCATCTAAAATCTCATCAATAAGGGGTAACTTGTGTTGGATAATCTTAGCACACCCCTAAATCAATCACTTGACATATTTCAATAACCATTTCTCAACCATGCCCCTTCTACGAATAATGAAAACAATAAAGCATAATCCTCTCACAACTATTAAGGCCATACCATTAATGTAGTTATTATTAAACTCATTTCTAAGGAAACCATTTCCAAAACCACCTTTCTTACCCCTCCAATTATTGAGTTAGTGGAGTCACTCTCCATTCTTTTGTAAAATGAGACCAAGGAAAAAGTTATTCCCCTTTCTCCACTCATCAAGGTACTTGAAATACCAACCTCTCCTTTAGGATACATACCAAAATAATTATCTGTTACCATTATATCCTTCTCCTCCATCATAAAATAATTCACTCTTCCTTTAGAAATCATCCCTAAGGAAGAGATCACTCTACCTACCTCTCTTATAGTATACTCATCTTCCTCAAACCTTGGACCCTTTTATTGAGGAAAAGGATGAGGTAAACAATTCTCTCTCTCCACCTATAGGTTTATCCTTTGAGATAAATATCAAAGGGATCAAACCTATATATAATCCCTTCTATAGACTAGTTTAAAAGTTGGATTATTTATCCCAACCTGATGTGGATCATTTTACATTTTTACATCATCTACGGCTTCCTTGCCTAAACAAGAAAGAACCCTTAACCATGCCATTGTCAACCCAACCCTCCAATTCTAATATTGAACCTACCACCACTCCAACCAGATTGGTAGAAACCTCTACCCCTTAAACCATAATTGAACTAACCAAACTAAATTCACTTGAAATAACCCAAGTAGCTTCCCTCACCACAACCACACCTATAAAAAGTCTAGGCATACTCCCTAATTAGAGCCTTACTCACCCATCAGTAAAGTTAGATTTAAGACCACTAAATTAATTGCAAGCTAAACCAACAAAGAGGATAAAACCACCCAAGATCTCAAAAACCAAAACTTTACCTCCCCTTTCCACTTTACCTTTTGTTTTAGGATTTTACCCTTTTACTCTAGTAAGGAAACTAACCATCCTAGATAAAACACAAATTCAAACACCACTTTTGGTTACACCATCACTCTTACTTTCAACCTCACTTATTTTCACCAAACTTTCTATAACCAAACCATTTACTATTTAGGTGTCTACCCCAACACCTTTAACCCCTAAACAATTTATACCAAAACCATCCACCAAGATTTCTCCTTCACCCAAATCTCTTACCATCAAACCTACTTCTATAAGGGCTTTCACCTCAAATATCAAACCTAAGACCTCAATGCCTTTGCCACCTTTACTCAAGTCTTACTCAACCATCCAAAAAAGGTTATTGCAATCATATTGATTAACCTTTCCACCTATCAAATAATTTAACCCATATAGTCCTAAACTATCCTATTATAATGATAAATTAGTATGCTCATACCATATAATACTTGGACATGATACAAATAACTATAAGGATATCCAAGTATTAGTATATTAACTATATCACAATGATGACTTATTATCAAATGAGCCCACCACTAACCCAAAAACCAAGATCCATCAACCAAAACTTACCTACTCCCCCACTCTCATCTTAGAGTCAAGAAACATCAAAGCAATCCTCTATCCTGACTCTTTCCCAAATTCATACCATCCATGTGGTCACATAATCACATACTCAACCAAATGATAAGGGAAAGGCAAATTTTTACATTTTATGGACATATCCCTCTTCCACCACCCAATCACCTAACAAACACCAAGCACATTTACATTTAACCAAACCTAAGGTGTCCATCTTGGGTCCCTATCAATCCAACCCTTCTAAATCAATCCAATGAGTAGTTTTGAAATAGATTCACCAAACATCAATGTAGATGAGTTTGTATGAACTGATTAGTACCTCACCCCATCACTCCTAAGTTATGATCAAGGCTTTATAATCCATATAGGTTTAACCAAAAGACTCACAACCTCTAGTAAATTTTGTTGGAGCTCTTCAACTTTCCAATCTTGTTGCCTTAAAGTATTTAGAAATACCCTCCATCCATCTAGATGATTTAGATCTTCCTGTCTTAATTACCATGTACATCAACCAAACCTACATCAAGAGGTTTATGATTGATGAGGGATATAACATCAACATTATCTCATCCCATGCATACAAACAAATCAAAGTACTTGAGAACATTATGTCAAAAAACTTAGTGGTGCTCAGATCATTCAATGATACCATGGCCAAAACTTTAGCAATTATTATCCTTCACATTTGCCTAGGACCTCACATGATTATTGAAATATTTTATGTAGTATAAGGTGAGTTCTAGTGCAAAATTTTATTGGGATGCCCTTGGATTCATTCCATGGAATGTGTGCCATCCACCCTACATCGATGCATCAAATTTTAAAATGAAGGTCAAGTTGTTATGATACAAGCTATCTTGAGTCCTTTTCCATCATACAACATGATGTATCAACCCAATGGCACTATCCTTAATCAATCTAAAAATCCTCCATCTATAAAAGATGAATCCCCATCTTATTATACTAATGAATCATATACCAATTCATCCATCCCTTCCACACAAATCCCCATAATGGAGCCTTAGTAACTAACCTTCCAACATATTTCATTAGGCAAATATCTCCTTTTGAAACTAGACACTTTTCTTACTCATCAAGAGTATGGGAATCTTGAAAACAACCTGATTATGACCCTAATATTGGATCTATTATTCCTTTTGGCCCCTCAACTTTTCAAACCAATTTAATCCATGGGGGACTATTGGAGTTGTTGCCAAAATATGGATAATGCGAGTGTAATGGAGACGTGATCACACAAGATGAACAAGTGCACACCACAATATGCTAAAGCAATTTGAAAATAAGAAGAGAAATTACACAAGAAAAAATGGAGAAAACCAAAATCTGATTTGCTAACTTGCTAGATGTTGGACACTGTACATCTTATGGCTTGGTTGTAGATTGCTATTGGAGGGCGCTGGAAAGATAGAAATGTGGCAGCAGAAGTGGCATTGGAGCTGATGTTGTTGAAGAACATAATCTTGGTGCCTGGACTAGAAGAGTGATGCTGACCAGAAGAGCTTAGAGATACTCCTCCCTCTACTCCTCCACATAATAATGGCTCCCAAGAACATAAGCAAAACTAGCACTTGAAGATAGCCAAGACACCTCAATGTAAGGATCCCAAGGAAACTAACCAGAAATGATTTTGAAAGAATTTATTTATTTATTTTAGACCAAATCTAGAATTAAAAAAAAAGAGAACTCCACTCCTCTTGATTTCAAAATAAGCTAAAAGCATAACTAGATACATGATTATCAAAGTAACTCTGATACCATATCAAAGTTATTACCAAAATCTAGATAATACGAGTGCAATGGAGACGTGATCACACAATTTGAAGCAAGTGCACACCACATAGATGCTAAAGCAATTTGAAATTAACAAAATAAGAGAAATTTCACAAGACAAAATGGATAAAACCAAAATCTGATTAACATGAAATGGCCAAAATGAAGGATACATATAGGAGAACTAGAAAGTAACTCCTCCACAAATGGTGGTCAAATCAACCCAAGAATAGAATCCTCCAAAAAAGGTGGTGACAAGGTGCCAAGAATAGAGAAGTAACTCCCATACCCAGATTAGCTGGTCAAAGGAGTCACTTATGACATTCTTATGACACCTTATGACACCAAATATGACACACAATCTCCACATAAGCTAGCCTATCCCACGAATTTAGGAAAACTCCATGTATGCACAAATATATAAGATTCCATAATTAATAAATAGGGAAAAATAAAAACCTACACTAATAGGGACTTGATAAATCCCTTAACACTTCCACCACCTCTTTTTCACCTTGAACATTTAAATCCATTTTCTCTTATCTAGATAAACTAGAGTTTTCAAAGACATATATTTATACGTGTGATTGGAATGGATTTGTTCTAGGTTGGTATGAACACAGGCTACATGAGTTGCTTCTAATCAAGACCTGAAAACCTCATGAAAATCATGGCCTCAATTTCACACCACCTAAAAAGAAAACTAACCCACCTCCTATTACCATCATTGATGATGAAATCCCATCCTCACCTTCCACTCCACCATCAACAACTAAAGATTTTGACATCATCCCCCCCTAGTGTTTTTCTCATTAACATGATCAGCCTTAGATCCTTAACTTATCAAAAATATAGGGTGATTATAACCATTCATCTAACTCACCCTAAGATGGAAAGAGATGAATCTCCTACCATTAATACCATTCAGTATAAGGATGATAATTCCATTCTCACCTATCTTGGTGTAGAATATTATTCTATCCATAAATATCTTCATTTTAAGACTTCAACCATGTCAAATAAATCCATTATGGATATCAACTTGGGTTCTCTAAATAACCCATGCATTGTCAAAATCAGTCAATAACTATATTTGAAGGAGATTCAAGACTTACCCTCCTTCTTAAAAGATGGTATCATATCATTTGTTTGATCTTACAATAATATGATAGGAATCAAGCCCTCCATTTCTACCCATAATATAGTCACCAACCATGATGCCAAGCTAGTGAGGAAAAAAATTTGATGAATGCACCCTCATATATCCCTTCTCATCAAAGAAGATATTGAATGTCTTATATCCATCAATATCATCCAACCCATTGATTATCCCCAATGGGTCTCAAACATTGTACCTATCACCAAATTCATAGGGGGACTTTGCATTTGTGTAGACTTTCATGACCTTAACCTTGATTACCTAAAGGATGACTTTCCTTTGGCAAGCATTGACTAGATTATTGATCTTATATTTGGCCATAAGATGTTATATTATGGATGGGTTCTCAAGTTACAATTAGATCTTAATTTCCCCTAAAGATCAACACAAAACTACCTTTATCAACCTCAAGGGAACCTTCTACTATATGATCATGACTTTTGGTCTAAATAATGCTGGTACAATCTACCAATGTGTAATAACCTACATATTCCATGACCTTATTCAAAAAATCCTAGAAGACTATGTTGATGACCTTCTTAGGAAATCCAAATTTTGTAAATATCATTTGGCCATTCTTAATATTATCTTTTAATGATTCATCTATAACCATTTCTATCTTAACCCCAAGAAGTGTATTTTTTGAGTCTTGTCAAGAAATATCCTTGGCTTTATCATCTCCCTTTGGGGAATTAAATTCAATCCATCCAAAATCAAATAAATCCTCAACATGCCTCCTCCCACCCACCTCAAGCAACTTTGTTACTTGAAGAGGAAGCTCCAATCTATTTATCACTTTATCTCTCAACTCTCTAATTGATGCCAACTTTTCCACCACTTTCTGAAGAAGGATGTATATTTTAAGTGGAATATAAATTGTCAAAAGGCCTTTAATTCACTTAAAGAGTACCTTCTATCTCTAACCATCCTCATTCCTCCCAAGGGAGATCAACCCTTTTACGTTTATATTTCTACCACCAACCACTCCTTAGGGGCAATGATAGCTTATTGGAATGAATAACATAAAGAGAAAGTCATCTACTATATTATCCACACACTTGTAAAGTATGAGACTCAGTACACCCATACTAATAAACTTTGCTTTGCCTTGGTCTTTGTGGCCACCAAAATTTGCCATTATCTTCTCAACCACAAGACCTATGTTATTACCGATACCAACCCACTCAAGTATATGCATTCTAATCCATACCAAAATCAATGTATGACCAATTAGACCATGTTTTTAGCTAAGTTTAACCTTGAGTTCTTTCAATAGAATTTAATTAAATGGTAAATCATTGTTACCCAATTAGTTGATGCACCATTAGTAGACAACCATCCTCCTCCTCTCAAGTATCTAGATGAGTCCATCATGACCCTTTCTCAAACAAACTTCACTTATCAAGTGACCATGTTATTAAATAAATCAAAGTGTTAATGTGGTGGATAATTTGGAATCATCCTTATCCCCCTTCATGATGAACCTATTATTTTATCCTTCAAGATATATTTCAAATGTACCAACAATATGGCTGAGTACGAAGCCCTAGTGATAGGTCTCTAGACTGCTTTAGCCTTAGGAGTCAAAATAATCAGCATCTTTGGTAACTCCCAACTTATGGTCAATCAAATCAATGGCTATTATCAATGTAATAATGATGTTTGACAATAATATAAACAATTAGATGATGTACTCTTATCATCATTTAAGCATTATTGTATCTAAACTGCTTTGTGATATACAAACAAGTTTGTTGATACATTGGCTTTTACTACTTCCTAGATCCCATCTGCATCATCTGACTCTAAGCTATCTATCATTATCCATAAGATTACCAATCCTTATTATATCAAATTATACTCTCCTACCATATTCAATGTGGAGGAAACCCAACCTAACCTTTTGTATCAATAGACATTAGACTATATCAACCTTGCCATCGTCCCTTCCAAGAATTCTAGGATGCTTGAAGAGATTTTATTAAGATTACCTCACATTATACCATACTAAGGGGAATTATTTATAAACATGACTTTTACGGTATCCTCTTTCATTAGACCTACATAGTCATGAATACTCTCATGTTCTCAGGGAAATGCATGATGGGATTTGTGGAGGACACTTTAGTGGTCTAGCTACTTCTAAATGCATCCTTCACCTTGGCTATTATTGGGCCACCCTTAACCAATATTGTTATAATTATGTGAAAATGTGTGTTAAATTTCAATAATATGCTAATTTACATCATGCACCTTGCCTTAGTCTCCAAGTATCCAAGGCTCTTTGTCCCTTCTCTCAATGGGGCTTGGATCTCATTAGTGAAATCAACCCCCATTCCTCACAATGCATCATTCTATCACCATTAAATTATAATATTTCAACAAATGGGTAGAGGTTATTCCTCTCATATTAACCAAAGAAAAAAATATTGTCAATTATATCAACCATCACATTATCTATCATTTTTGGTGTTCCTCATAAAATTATCACTAATAATGGTAAATATTTTTAAAAAAACAAGTCCAAGGTATTTGTGATGCATTCAATATCAAGTTATGTTATCATCATCATATCATCCACAAGCTAATGGATAAGAGGAAGCCTCTAACAAAACTCTTAACAACAAGCTAACTAAAATAGTTAATGTATCTGGTCAGGATTGAAATTTACACATCCCCTTCACCTTATGGGCATATCGTACTATAATTTGAACCCCTACAGGTGCTACTCCTTTCTCTCTTGTGTTTGGAGCTAAGGATATCTTGCCTCTCAAAGTCTAAATTCCCTCTCTTCACATATCCTTATAATATCTCATTTATGATAATGATTATCATTAAGAACATTTAGCCCAACTTGAGCTACTTGATGAATGCCATTTATCCATTCTTACCCATCTTTATGTCTATCAAGATTGAATAAATCACACTTATAAAAAATAAGTCAATGTAGAATAATTCAATATTAGAGACCTCATCCTAAATTAAAATCAACATGTAACCAATATGGAAAAAATCAAGTGGGGAAAGTTTTCTTTCAACTACCTTAGACCTTATATAATAATGAATAAGTATGGATCAAAAACTTATTGATTATCGTCTCTTAAAGAAAAACCATAACCTGATCCCCTTAATGCTTTACATCTATGTCCTTTCTTTTGTTAAGCATGATCACCTTTTTTCTAACTTAATCTCATCCCTTATTTTCACCTACATGCATCCCCTTATTTTAAGGACAACTGATAAAAGCTAAATCATGTGATTATCCATTACAACCTTTGCCTAATCTTGAACATGGTTACCATGGCTCTACCCATGGAATGGTCCTCATGATACTTTACATCCCCTTATAGGATGGATTCCCATGGTTTTTGTCACTTATAACCTCTTTTACCCATCATCAACCTTCTTATGATCTAGTTTTTCCTTCATAATGGTGAAAATTTTGAGCCTATATAAGCATATACATATCAATAGAAAAAACAGAATCTATCAAAAATTCACAAACAAGCGAAAACTCATATGGTTAATTCCAATCATTCAAAGACTGATCACTTAAAGGACAACAACAAAAACATATCAAAATTTCTCAATATAAGTTATACTTCTCCTTTGAAGGATAGATATCCAAAATCTCTAAATAAAGTTCACAAACATAGATGTTATGCCCCTAACCTATCACATGTATTAGGATAGGAATAGCTAACTTGTGGCTTTATTATTCCTATTTGGTGATATATCACATTTATTTATGCTTTTATTTGTTTAGTAGGTCAACCTATGGAGTAACCATGGCCTAGATAGACTATATATAGGAGGTAATGAGTAATTATTTATCATCATATTCTGAATTCTACTCTTATTGAAGCTTATGGAGGTTTCCATCATATTCTGAATTCTACTCTTATTGAATCTTGTGGAGGTTTCCCCCTCAAAGTGGCTTATTTATTATCATATATTATGATATATTTCAGTCATATTTGGATTCATTTCTTCCATTCTACTTTATTGTTGAAGTAATTTCATTACAAGTGGTATCAGAGCTGTGATTTGGGCAATCTTGTAGGTGAAACCCCAATTTTTTAAATTTGGCTATATCTATAAAAGGGTTGTAAATTCATTGAAAATGTTTTTACTAGAGGTGATAAATAATTAAATTAAGATTCATTAAAATTTTAGATCATTTAGATCTATTTTACAAAAGTTATCACCATTCTAAGGTTTTTAATAAAATTTCTCTACAATGTGCAATTCAAAGAATTTTTATGAGTTATTTACATTTTTAGAAAGCTTAGAAAAATTTGTCTAGGGTATGTTCTTTGTATGTTTTTATTTTAGGCTGACGTAAGTCAAAAAGTGCTTGGTCAATGTTAGGTTAGAAGTGCCAATTAGGTTCGACATCGTAAAACCCTTTTATGGTAGGTCCACAAACTCGAGGCTGAGGAAAGGGTGATGAAACTCCAAGTAAAAAACCTAACAACGAAGAGATGGAGTAATAAGGGGGATGTAATAAATCCTTTATACCATGGTTCTCTGACATAAATCACAAAGTGAGCCAACTAGACTATAGTGTGTAAGGCATTCAAAGTGAGGTGCAAGGCATACAATCTATAATATGAAATCCATAAAATATAGTTTGGCAGATATCATACTAACTTTGAAAAATAATTAGTCAAATCATCTAGGTATTACTATTACACAACTTGACCAAGGTGGTTATCCCAACCAGTCTACTTCAAATCCAACTATATGGCCATACAGGAACCTGTTACCAAAGGTGGATATGCACAAATTTGGTGGAAAAGATCCACTCAATTGGATCAACCAAATGGAGAATTTTTTTAATCTACATCATATCCTAGGTGGACATAAGGTTACCATGTCATCCTTGTATCTTGAACTTGATAAATTCATTTGGTATCGATGGTTGTGTGCTCAAAAGAAAAAGATGACTCTCAATGTCACCTGGTCAGTTTTTATAGAGGAGCTACAATTACACTATGGTAATAGTGTGATAGAGAATTACTTCAGCCAACTAGAAAAATTGTGATAGACTATCTCTGTCAAGGATTATATTCATCATTTTTAGAAACTATCCTTACGTGTGGAGATAATTTTTGAGGAGAACTTGAATGACCTATTTTTGGGTGGACTCAAATACCACCTTCAACATGAGGTACACATGTTTAATCCACTTAATATTTCTAATTCTATTATCATGGCACGTAGAGTTGAAGAAAAATTCATAGCCAACAAGAAGCAGCCATTCACTCACTTCAAATATCATAGCATATCGACACCAAAATTTCCTCCACCTACTAGAATGACCCCTCAGCAAATTGAAGAGAAGTGTGCAAAATGATTATGTTTTAGTTGTGATAGCAAGTGGATCAAAGGACATAGATGTGATGAGAACAATTTATTCTACATTGAGGGATCTAATGAAGATGAATGAGAAGATTATACCTCCAATGATGATGAGGAAGAGATAGAGGAGGTACCTAAAGATTCCCAACCTAAAATCTCTTGTCATGCACTTGCAGGTATTATCACTCCACAAACTCTTAAGGTGGTGGGTTTCCTCAAGAAAAAGAAAGTGAAAGTGTTGATTGATTTAGGTAGCACACATAACTGAATCAACCATAAGTTGGCCACTTGATTGAATTGTTTCATCTACCCAGTACCAAAATTTTAGGTCATGATTATAGATGGTGGCATAATTAATTGTTTAGGCAAATGCCATAGTATTAAGCTTATATGGATGAGTACAATCTCAATTCTCCTATGTTTTCTATTCCCATTGGTAGCACATACATTGGTTTCGGAGTCCAATGGCTCACAACCTTGGGTACCATTGAGATGAATTTTCAATAACTATTCATGCACTTTCATTTTGAAGGTAGGAAAATTGAACTATGTGGATTACAGGAAAAATCTCCACAATTGATTAGTTCACATTAGATGACCAAGATGTTAAAAAGGGGGGAAAAGGGAATTATTGCATGATTATGTTCCATAGAAGTTCAACGCACATAAGCATCACACATCCTAATCTACAGATGATTCTTGATGACCACCCATATATTTTTGGGGCCATGCCAAAAGGACTACCACCAAAAATAAAACATGATCATGCCATTCAACTACATCTAGGGAGTCAACCACCAAATATCAAACCATATAGATATATGTATCCACAAAAAAGTGAAATTAAAAAAATGGTCCATGAGATGCTAGAGGTAGGGATCATCCAGCATAGCCAAAGTGCATATTCATCACTAGTGGTCATGGTGTAGAATAAGGAAGACACATGGAGGATGTGCCTAGATTATAGGGAACTCAACAAGTACACCATCAAAGATAAGTTTCCTATTATAGTCATTGATGATTTACTTGATGAGTTGCATGGTGCTAATTATTTCACAAAATTAGATCTTCACTCAGGGTACCATCAATTTAGAATCAAGGATGAATATGTTCGTAAAACTACTTTTAGAACACATGAGGGCCATTTTGAGTTTTTGGTAATGCCTTTTAGTCTTAGAAATGCACCATCTACTTTTCAGAGCTTGATGAACACTATTTTTCAACATTTTTAAAGAAAGTTTGTGTTGGTTCTCTTTGATGACATATTGATTTATAGTCAGACATGGGAAGCACATCTACACAATGTGAAACAAGTGTTGATAGTTTTTGAGAAGCATTAGATTTATGCAAAGCCATCTAAATGTGCTTTTGGAGTATAAGAGGTAGAGTACCTAGGTCACATTTTTTCCCATGAAGGTGTCAAATTTGATCCCTAGAATATCAAAGTTATGATTGAATGGCCTATGCCAAAAACTCTCAAAAACCTCTGAGGATTCTTAGGACTAATAGGTTACTACCGAATATTTTTGAAAGGTTATGGCAGCATAGTAGCTCCACTCACTACATGTCTAAATAAGGATGACTTCCATTGGAATGATACTTCCACCAAATAATTTGAGAAACTAAAAGTATCTATGTGCACCACTCTAGTTTTGGCTACTCTAGACTTCTCAAAAACATTCATTGTTAAATGTGATACTTTTGGATCTAGGTTGGGAGTGGTACTAATTAAAGAAGGAAGACCCATTGCATTTGAGAGTCATCAATTCAAAGGTAAGAATCTACAAAAACTTATCTATGAAATAGAAATGATGGTTATTCTTCATGCAGCTAAACAATGGAAGCCCTATCTAATGGGTAGACATTTTAAGTGAAAATAGATCATGATAGTCTCAAATACTTTTTGGAGCAAAGATTTTCATCTGAGGAACAACAAAAGTGGGTAACAAAAATGTTGGGTTATGATTTTTAAATCATCTACAAGAAGGGTAAATATAATGTAGTAGCAGATGAACTATCTAGATGGGATACATCCATAGAAGCATTACTTTGTGCAATGTCCATGTTGCAAGCAGATTGGGTGGATGAAGCCAGGTTAGAATGGGAGAAAGACAAGGATACCTAGGTTATAATTTAAAATCTCTAGCAAGGTAATTTATCCTCTGACAAATTTGAATATAAAGGTAATGTCCTATGGTATAAGGGTAGGTTATACTTGTGCAAAATTTTTTGAGCTTAAGCATAAGATTCCTGTAGAGTTACATGCATCTCCAATTGGGGGACACTCAAGGTTCTTGAAAAAATTTCACAGAATTAAGAAAGAGTTATTTTGGGAAGGACTCAAGGGAGATGTACAAAAGTTTGTGGCAGAATGCTTGATATGCCAATAGAATAAAGGTGAGATAGTTAAGACCCCAGGTCTTTTAGAACCATTAGCAATTCCTTGTCAAAGGTGGGAGGATATTTCCATGGATTTCATCATAGGGTTGCCTTTTTCTAAAGGTAAGAATGTTATCTTGGTCATTATGGATAGGCTTACAAAATATGCCCATTTTTGTGCTCTCTCCCACCCATTTTCAACAAGTATAGCAGTAACTATTTTTCTGGAAGCAGTTCTAAAATTACATGGAACCCCAAAAATAATTGTAAGTGATCATGATCCTATTTTCACTAGTAATTTTTGCACTAAACTATTTTCCTATTTTGGTACTTATCTAGCTCATAGTTCATCTTACCACCCCCAATCTGATGGACAAATATAAGTGGTTAATAAATGTTTAGAGGGGTATCTTCATTGTTTTGTATCAGATAAAAAGGAACATTGGGTTAAATGCCTACCACTTGAAGAATGGTGGAATAACACATCTTTCCATACCTCTTCTAAAATGTCTCCATTTATAGAGCTATATGGCTACCATCCACCTTCCATCACTTATTCATTAAATGTGTAAACCAACGTTTGAGATGTGGAGGAGCACATTCAGCATCAACAAGAGATTTTGGCTAGTTTGAGAGAGAATTTGGTCTTGGCACAAAATAGGATGAATTAATAAGCAGATCAACACCGTAGTGAGTGAAATTTTGAGGTGGATTATTGGGTATTTATACATTTGTAGCCTTACAAGCAGATGTCCTTAAAGTAATAAAAAAGGACAACAAACTTTCTCCAAAGATTATGGCCCTTATTAGGTTTTACAAAAAATTGGAAGTTTGGATTACAAGCTCGAGTTACCTCATTTATCTCACATACACCCATTATTTCATGTTTCTTGTATAAATAAGGTCATTGGACAAAATGTTTCAACCCAGACAGAGCTTCCAAAAATAGATGAAGGATGAGTCATTTTGGAACTAAAGAAGATCCACTAAACAAGTACTAAGAGGTTGAGAACTAGAGAGATTAGGGAATACATGATCAATTCGAATACCCTAAGCAATGAATATGCAACTTGGGAAGGTGAAGATTTTCCACAACAACATCTAGAGTTGTTCAACATTGAGGACAATGTTGGTTTTAAGGGGAAGGGCATGTTACACCCCTAACCTATCACATGTATTAGGATAGAAATATCTAACTTATGGCTTTCTTATTCTTATTTGGTGATATATCACATTTCTTTATGCATTAATTTGGTTAGTAGGTCAGCCTATGGAGTAACCATGGCCTAGATAGACTATATATAGGAGGTAATGAGTAATTATTTATCATTATATTGTGAATTCTACTCTTATTGAAGCTTTTAGAGGTTGCCCCTTCGAAGTGGCTTGTTTATTATCATATATTCTGATATATTTTAGTCATATTTGGATCTATTTATGCCATTCTACTTTATTGTTGAAGTAATTTCATTACAATAGACCACTCCCTTGAAGGATGTCTAAGTAAATCATTTGTCAAAGCATAGCAATTTCTTGGAAGCTTCCTGAATTAATCAAATTTCCCACCCTTCCAAGCAATAACAAAATATTTAAAGACCCATTATCAAAATCAGAAAAATCAAAAATAATTTGGATTCCATAATCGTCTCTCATGAGTAGACTTCATGTATCAATCATTCTACACCTTATATGATATGTATTTATTTATATTAACTCTTTGGTAACCTATAAAAGAGGCATGATAGTCTCACAAGAAGGTTTCATTTTAATCCATCTCCCCTTTATAACTTCTATAAATAAAGGATGTTGAGCTTACCTAACATTATGAGATCAAGACACTCTTTTAACCAACTAACAACCACTCATGCAAAGTGTTCGAAGGGATTATGTTCTTAAGTTGATCTAACTTAAGTTTGTCTTTGTCCTTACCAATGAGGAAGCACCATGCCTTCTTATTATTCTCTCATATCTAATTATTTATAAATTCATTACGATTCTTGTCTCTTGACTATCCTATCTTTCTCACATTTAGTTTTGTAATATAGCTTACTTTATGTTTCTTAAAGATTAAACCACCTTCATATAAACATATTTAGCTCATAAGTGTTTTTAATCATAAGAACATATTTACCATCATAGTCAATCACAAAAACATAAAATCATGACAACATTACCTTTTATCACATCATAAGTCAATAAATCATCACATACAATCTACCTCAACATGTCTCTACTCAAAATAACATCATAATCATCTAATCCAAATAACCAAAAACACAAACTAATTATGAAGAATCTATCATCATACAACATCCACATATGTTAGATATCACATGCCTAACTAGGTAAAGAAGAAAACATTCATTAATTCAAAACATCCACATGTGCAACAAAACATCTCATCATAACAAACATCATCATATCATCACATAATGAACATCACATCACCTAATCATACCATCATAATCATCCTACCATCTGTCACATCCATATAACTATGATCCATACATTTTATCCATGTCACAAACATTAGTTACATCATCATGAGCATAGCAATGTCATGTCAACATCATAACATCATAAACATAATCATTATTAACATCATCCTCACTAACCATATCCATTATCATCTCATCTAATCACATTTATATTATCGTTAATCACAGAAACAACATCCATCAATATCAACATCATCATGAACATAAATTAAATATCTATAACATCACAAGCCTAGCTAAGAATGTACACATAAACCATAACAGATCACTCATCATAACATCACCATCAAAATAAACCATAAACCATGATCACATCTTATATCATGAGCTCATAATAAAAATAATGGTCATATATATAGTAATCTACATGTCTCTCAATGTATATATACATCTCACTACATTAGCTCATAGGTCAACATAAAAATCATATCATACATCAAAAGTAAAATGTCTCATCATATTCTAAGACCCTAGATCACCACTACCTCTTGGAGCCTATCCACCTCCTAAGCCTATCTATCCCTCTATAAATGTGACCCACTAACCTAGTATCATACTAGTGGCCCCTCTCATGATCCCTATTCTATACTCACCCCATATGGGACCATCTAGAATATGTTTGAATATAAAGCCCTCATAATATCATAGATACTCCAGTATTAAAACATATTTATCCATTTAGATAGTACTTGGTGGTCCTACTAGTGTTGGTACTTGCCCTCCTACCTACTTGAGAGCATCTCTCTCTTGTATAATAGTATCTAGTTGAGCCCTAGCTTAATCCCTCTCTCTATTAAGAATGATCACTTGTCCTTATGTTACATCCCTCTCTTAGTTCATAGATTTTAAGGATGCCTATGCTATGGTTAGTACCACCCATTCTTGGTCTCTCTCAACAATCAATGCCTATCTATCTAGGGCATCCTCATCTCTCTGATCACCACCCCCCACCTCTACATCCACATCCATATCCTAATTCCCCCATCATCTCCAAATATGACTATATTATAGTGTTCCTTAAACCATGTAGGGTACCCACCAATAACACCTATATCATTTATTTGATCCCTCACTATCATCTCCTCATGATCAATAAACATGTCCTTAGGTTCTAGTGTAGGCAATGGGAAATTTGCATCCTCCTCTTGATACCTTGATAAATCCCTTGGGATATCCTAAATAAGGACAAAATATCTCTTCACCCTATTGAAGGGGATCAAATCTACCTCCAAATCTCACCTCCCATAGATCTACTTGTAACTCTAGAATGATAAAATTTGCCTCATATGACCAGCCCATGAAGGAAATCAAACATACATTTACCAAATCATGTCACCCACCACTAGTGCATCTAATTGGTCCCTATACCAATACTTACCATGTTTCCCTCTTATTAGTCTTATGAGTGCATAATCATACCTCCATCACATAAACCCTGCCCTAAAGTCAATCTAAATAAATTTGTGCCATGGTATCCCACCTAGTCAAAGGACTCTAATGTGATCATAAGCCTAGTAGTGTAGCACAAACCCAACACTATTTCCATACCTTCTATGTGCCATATATCCCTAGATATCTAAATGTATCTACACTAGAAAGATAGGTGTCCAAGTGTACACTATGTAATTCATCATCATGCTATTAAAACAACTAATAACATACAAGGAAACCTATCATTACTTAAGTCTGGCAATACATAATAAATCACCATCATCATCATCATAGTGATGATGAATATTTTTACCTTATCCATGTGATATAAGGTTTTATAATGTAGGCATCCAAAATACCACCTCATATGTACCATGTCATCACCATACAACACACCCATGAGCTGGTCCCACCCCTCGCCATCAATGTTATCTATTAGCTCACCTTGTAGTAGTGTCATCATGATTTAATGAATTTTATGTAGTAGTATCATCATCTCAATAGTTGGAAGCAGGAATGTGTTAGTGGTTGGGTCATATCTCTCAATGAGTGACTAACATAGTTGCATCCTAAGGCACACATCGATAATACTTGATGCCACCTAGGCCCACTGCTAACAAGTGATCTCACTCCTAGTTTGTCATCACTTGATGAACTCATCTAAAAACTATGGAACTCTATCTTTAATCTGTAGCTACTCCCTCACGTACAAGGTTTGATACTAATGCCTTAGTTCACCTAATTTGGCATGCCTTTGCCTATGTATTTTACCAATTTTACCTATTAACCTACCAAACCCTTTCCCAAACTCATAACCTACACCCTTACCCACTAACCTTACCCCTTACTTAATTCACCCCTAAACAACCTACACACCCTTTAACTTTAACCAACTCCCACCCCATTTATCAAACAATTTTAACTTTACCCTATTTCATCGACCATCAATGGTTAACTATCAACTATCGATGGTTCCTTTTGGAAGCCTCACTAATCAAACCATCAACCACTGATGGTTCCACAAAGTTACCTATCAACTATCACCTATCATCCACTAATAGTTGATAATGATCAACAATGATTGATAGAGACCATCGATAATCACTGTATAGTGACTAATAGTGGGCAAATCCTAACCATCACCCTCTATTCTCTACATACAATCAATAAAATAATAATTAAATACCATTATAACCTCCATCTATCTTATCCTACCCATATACCAAATTCTCTACCTCAAACCTCCCCCCTCACATATTTTCACAATTCCTAATCTACCCATCCACAACCCTAAACAACAACAAAAACAAACAAATTCAAGTCTAAAACAACCAAATACAAGTGCACTACCTACCTCATTTCATAACCACTAATGTAGAGGTGCCCTTAAAACTATCACTACACCCCATTCTCACCCTCATCCTCTCTACATTCTCTTAGGTCAATATCTCTAACAAATCTAATCACCTAACAATCACTCAACTCACTCAATCACTAACAACAACTCCAAATGTCATTGTTTTCTTTGCACTCACATAGAGATAAGCACCACAAATCAACAATGTAAAAATGAGGAAACAAAAACACTCAATGGCCTTTTTACCATCGACCTTTTAGGGATAACGTATGACTATTTATTATTAGTAGGTGACTACCAATGGTTGACCTTGATCATTGATGGTTGACCTCCCAAGTTTTTTCATCACAATCATAACTTTTTAAAATAAACCAACTTACCCCAAACTACTTACCTACTACATACCCATGGATATTACCTACTCCAACAAACACACCAACCATAATATTGATTATTTTAGCCTAAATGTTGCATGTTTTATGACAATCTTGCCTTGGTCACTTTGACCACTATGACTACATTTCTATCTTAAACAACTTTAACCCACACTAGTTTTTCCAACTGACCTAATTATATCTTCATGAGAGCACTTCCTATCTTGGATAATGATGAATACACTAACCTTGCCTAGGAAACTTGTGTTTACAAGTGTAACCTAACTACCATGCCTAAATGCAGTCATTTGGTGCACTTATCACTTGTCATTCTAGTGTCGACCATATTTTTACCCAAAAAACTTAACTATGGTAGTCTAGTCTATGTATGATATGTGATATCATATTTAGTCACATTTTATGCATGCATTTTCACCTTGATTCCCAATCCAACCAACATTATCACCCACTTAACCACTCATTAAACCCACATATGATTCTATTTTACCTCATCAATTCTTGGTTTGAGGGGGAACACCTCCTCCCATGCTTGAGATAGCTAAACCTTTAACCCACCATCCTTCTTTTGTTTTGCATCAAAAAAGTGCCAAAATGTAGACACTAGAAAACCATACATAATGGTTCTAGATGTTGCACTAACCCTCAATCCACACTTAGACCCCCCTTAAGACCACTTCACAACATTTTAACCACCAAACCTAAGTCAACCTAACTAACTCTGACCATTATACCTTTATCCTATCAAATATTGATGATTGAACCCTAACTGCTAATGGTTAGACTCAACCACTGATGATCAACCTTTAACCACCTTAAGGATTAACTTTAGCTAAAACTTTTTTTTTAATAGAAGGGGTAAAAACTTTATTAAATCTTATAAAAGCAAATTACAATACCACCAACTCAAACCAAAGACAAGGAAACCCATAACAATAGCCTCACGCCTTAACTCCACTGACATCTTCAATAAGAATAGGTTCTAGTACCTGACATAAATCACCAGGCAGATGCTCCCACTCATTCACCTTACAGCAATCTCCACCATCCGATGCCCATTTTTCCAAGTAATCAACCGCCGTATTCCCTTCCCTTGGAATATGGTCATAAGATACTAAATCCATTAAGGAGCTAACAAGTAATATCTATTGCACTACCATAGCCAATTGTCAGCTCACATCTGATATTTTCCTCTCAAGGAGTAAATTAATCAAGACTTGAGAGTCAGCTTCACAAATCACCCTCCTCCACCCTAAATCATAAGCTCTCCTCAAAGAATATAGGATAGCCAAACCTTCCATCCTATTAATAGTCTAAACTCCCTGATATGCCGAGAAAATAAAAACCACTAATCTAGAAGAATCCCTACCAATCTCACCAATCCCAACTGACCCTAGATTTCCCCTAGAAGATCATCTATATTAATTTTTAAAAGTCCAGTAGGTGGGGGCAGCCATTTCCCCAACCATTAAACTTTCTGCTTCCCCCGTATACCTCTCCTGACACATGTGGAAACTGGAGATAATCCTCATATGCCAAACCTATCCACCATCTCAGGATCCCCTCTCTTCAATGGTAAAGTAACCTCACTCTTCACTTCTATAGATTCCTAGATCATTCCTTTAATTTTATTCCAGGCTTGCTGAATCTCTAGTTTTTCATCTAGAAAAATCTTGTGGTTCCTTTCCAGCCATACTTACCAAAGTAAAAAGATAGGGACAATGTACCACGCATCCTGTAAGAAGGGGGTCAAAGAGGGGAAATGGCCCACTCTTGACCAAAAATCTGCCAGGGAAATTGCATGAATGCATTGGCACCTCCATACATCCCACCAGCAATGCCATAATTGAAGAGTGAAGGAACAGTGGAAGAATAGGTGAGAGGAGTCTTCCTCCTCACTATTACAGAGAACACACCTCGAAGGGCCAGCAAAGCCCCTCTTCCAAATATTATCCCAAGTCAAGCATCTATTCCAGACTAAAGTCCAAATAAAGCAGTTACACTTTAGCCAAGAGAATTCATTCTAGACTTTTTTCCACCACTGAACTTCCCCCCACCCTCATATTGCTAAGAAATTAGCTCCTAATAACCATAAGACACAATATACTTCCCCTTGGGATTAGGGGACCAGGATAACACATCATTGTCCATAAGTGCATTGCAACTACAACGAGATAGAATATAATGCAGCTCCATGCACTCTGCCTCCAGAGCAAGAATCGGCCACTCCTCTGGGGTCTTCCATCTAGCGTCCATCACCTGCACCTGAAGGGAAAGGAATTTATATTCACACACCCTAATCCCTCTGACTTCACAAAACCTATAGGATAGAATAGTCAGCTGAGGATATTGGATAACTATGGGAGGGTAACCATCCCAGGTGTCATGCCAGAACTGTGCCTTAGCCCCACTCTTGCAAATCCAGAATATACCCCTCTTAATCAATGTTGCTCCTTTCTTGAGAGTAGTCCAAATCACTGAGCCTTTACCTATCAAGCCATACTATGGGATATCCTTCTGGGGGATCCCAAAAAAGTACTTGTGGGATAAGACTCTGGCCCACACCCGATCTTATTCCACACACTAGCACCAGTAAAGTTTGGTTGCCAAAGCATTACCAGATAGCACAAATTGCCATAATCCAAGACCACCAAACCTCTTTGGGATACAGACCACCTCCCACTTAATAAGGCTCCACTTGGCTGAAGATAAATTACCAGCCCATAAAAACTATCTTGTTAAGGAATCCAGGTCCTTAACAAAGCTCATCAGTGCCACCTAGATCATACACCTATAGATAGGAAGAGCCTACACCACTGATTGAATTAGTTGTACCTGACCAACAAAGGATAACCAACGATGGGTCCAATGATTCACTTTTCCTCAGAACTTGTCTAGAATCGCTAGCCATGACTCCTTAGACTATCAGCCAATAGATATAGGAATCCCAAGATATAACAATGGGAGACTCCCAATTTGGAACTTGAGGATGTGAGCCACTCTTCATTGTATGGAAGGTGGAGTGTTAAAGAAAAAAATTGAAGACTTACCCTCATTAATTACCTATCCTGAGGCAACAAGGTAAACATCTAAGCTTTTGTGAATGTTAGACACCTCCCTAATAGTACCCATGCCCATCAAAGCTGCATCATCCACAAACTAGAGGTGAGATTGTACAAGAAGGCCCCCTCCCCATTTCTAGCCCTAAATAGTGCCATCATCCACATTCTTTTTGATCAACTAACCCAAGCCTTTCGCTAACAAAAGAAACAAGTAGGGAGAGAGAGGGTCACCTTGTTGTAGACCATGAGAAGCCCCAAAGAGTTTAGAGTGCTCGTCATTAATTAGAACTAAAAAAGAGGTCGAGTTCACACAACTCATAACCCAATGTATCCAATCCTCCTCAAAACCAAAGCCACCCAAGACCTTCTAGAGGAAGGACCACCGAACTCTATCATAGGCCATGGACATGTCTAGCTTGATAAACATCGCCTTATCATTGGACTGGGTCATGGAGTGGATAGTCTCTATAGCCACCACCACCCCATCCAAAATTTGTCGGCCCTCCAAAAAGCTACCTTGCTCCTCATAAATAAGTGCTGAAAGCCACTTTTTTAACCTCTCAATAATCAGCTTAGATATAATTTTATAAGTGACATTGTAGAGGGAGATGGGCCAAATATGACTCGACCGATTAGCCCCCTCTCTCTTGGGAATGAGAGTCAGGAAGGTAGAGTTTAGAGCCTAAAGCATTTTCTTGTTCCTCTAAGATTCTTGTACAACTACCAGTAGGTCTAATTTACTAATTTCCCAAAATTCCTAGAAGAACTCAATCAGGAAGCCATCTGGGCCAGGTACCTTACCTTTTTGCATCATGAAAACATCCTCTTTAACTCCTCCAAGGATATATCCCTCATTAGATGTGCTTTCATATCCATAGACACCAGAGAAGGAATATAGGAAAGGACCTGATCCTCAGTAGCCAAGTCCCCCTGTGCTTCTTCCTTAAATAAGGATATAAAATACTGCACTGTTTCATTAAAGATACCCTGCATAGAAGAGACACTCTCGTCGTTGTCCATCACCAAAGAAGTTATCACATTACCATGATGTCTGGCTCGGACCAAATTAAAGAAGAAGGTGGTATTCTTAACCCCCTCTTGAAGCCATTCAATCTAGGCCTTTTGTTTCCAAAATATTTCCTCTTTTAGCTCCCATTCCTCTAATGCTTTTAAAGCCCTGGCTTCCTTCCTCAGCAAAAACTCATTCATCCCCTCCTTGCTAATGAATCTGGTAATGTCATTCAACTCCATTTGAGCCTCATTTTTACCTTGGAAGATGTTCCTAAAAAAATTTTAGTTCCACCTTTTGAGCTAGTACTTGATGAATTAGAGTAGCTTAGCAATAATAAACATTGTTGTTCCCATCGTAGGCCTGCCTATCCCCCAACATTCTGCCACACATCCAAACAGGTCCAGGTCCCTAAACCACATGAGCTAAAACTTAAAAGACAGCTTTAGAGGCATGCAAGTTGAAGAAATTACCTGGGCCAATGGTCTGAACCTCTCCAATCAATTATATCTAGGCTAGAATACCACATTCCACCCACCCAATAATAGGAGGTCATGAATCGATCTATACGCTCAGCAATGCACCTGTCGTCCACCCTTCTTTTGTTCCAAGTAAAGAATCCATTACTAGGCTTGATATCTATGAGATTGAGTGCTAAAATATTATCTTAGAGTAGTATAGAAGATGGCTCTAGCCTTGCATTACCTCCTCTTTTCTCTGTTAAATCGAGAATAGCATTGAAGTCTCCAACAACAATCCAAGGCAAGTAAGGAAATAATCTATGAACTAAGTGAATATTCTTCCAAACAAGAAGTTTACCTTGGAAATTTGTAGGAGTGTAGATATTAGAAAAAAGGACTAATTCACCTGACTCAATACATGATGCAACCATGGATAAAGAGGACTTAAAGGAAATTCAAGACACTAGTTGGATCTTATGTGGATTCTAGAAACATGCCACACCCCCGAAAGGCCCCTGAGCTCGAATGCACTGACATAAACCATGCGTCCATAACTTAGGTGTAATACTCCTCATATCATCCAAAGAAACCTTTGTCTCTTGAAGGAATTTAACATTAGGTACTTGACATCTAACTAGTTCCTAAATATCCTTTTGTCTAGGGCCACTATTTAGGCCCCTTACATTCCATGAAATAATGATCATTTTAGAGGAGGTAAAAAGTGAGAGTCTAAGGTCTTAATAGAACCTAACTCTACCAATGTCTCCCTAATCATCTTAATTTTCTCTGTGTCCTTCTTACACCCCAATTTAACACTTTTCTCTGACATCCCCTTCTTCCCCTCCTTTTGAAGAATGCCCAAGTGAGGGGAAGATTTATCTCACTTATCTACTTCTGCAATCACAGTCCTTGTTGGAAGGTCTGCATCCTCTACATTCTATACTAGATCACCATTTGTCTCCACCACCATTTTTTCCCCTATCTACCCCTCCAAGACCATGGGTAAGGCCGACTCCTCCTAAAGAACCGAATGAAGATTGGTTGAATTAATCTCTGGTCTAGATCCTCCCACAAGCTGCTCCACACTCAGTAATTTTGGGTTTACTTCTTGCTGGCCCAATTCATCCAAGACTTCAAACCTATTAAAATAATCTTCTTCTTGTCGCTCCATAAGGGTCCTCTTCTAGCCTCTATTATGGTTTCAATCTTTCACCTAAACAAAACCCTCAACATCCTTGCCCTCACCGACCCCAGACTTCTTCCCTTTATCAACACTTGGAGTGCTACTAGGGGATGGTTGAGGTTGCTGCTCCACTGAATTAGCCTTTAGGCATCTATTTACCAGGTGTCCATATTCATGGCATAGGTGACACATGAAGGGAAGGGTCTCATAGTCTAGTTGTTTCACCTAGGAATATGAATCTGCACTAATCTCCACCACATTTGGCAGTGGTTTACTCAAATCAATTTCCACGTAAATTTGAGCAAAAGTCATAACTTTCTTACCTAAGGTTTGTGTTGAAGACCCCACCAGCCTTGCAAGCATCAAAGCTAGCATCTAAAGAACATCTTCCCAACAACATTATATAGGAAATTTGGGTAGCCTAACCCACACTGGAACCTGATTTGGTAGTTCCTCCGAAGGATTAAATCCTACATGCCAAGGTTTGACAAAAAGTCCAACCTGATTGTAAAAATAAGGCCCACCTTCAAAAATGCTATTTCGGTCAACAAAGCATAAAAACATCACCATAAAGTGATTATTTGCCAATAATGTGACCTCCATTTCACCCTCTGGTTCCCACACTCTCCTGGCCTAACTCTCCAAAAATTGAAGGGAGACTCTCAATCCCAAAAACTTGCAATACAATGAATGCTTAGAATAATATTCCACATCCTCAGAAATCATATCAAAAGGGATTACCAGTTTGGGTCTCTTCTTGCACCACTCCAGCTAACCATTAATCTTCATGATTTGGGATCCCCCAGGCAAGCTCAAATCCATAGCACCTGTAGTCTGGGAAGAAAACTCATTTCCAAGTGTTTTTACTTGCTGCCCCAGCCTATTCAAGCCCACTGCTTCACTAAAACTCCTACCAGATGTAGTCTTTGAAGGCTCATATTGAGCCATAACCATGCCCTCCTTGGTCCATCTCGATCATTGGATGCCTCAGTACCCCCTCCATGCACCTGACCCCCCACTCTTCACCTATGCAATCCCAACCACAGCCTGAGCAAGCTAGGGCATGGCTACCCTAGTTTTGCTCGAAGTTGCAGAGCCAAAAACATGCCATTAAAATATTCCATAACTTTAGCTGAAACTC
>JARHVA010005039.1:162500-185000 GCA_037957365.1 Torreya grandis | reverse complement strand
ACCAAACCGTTATCATATACAATCTAATAAAACTAATTTAAATGCTTTAGATGTTCTGCAGGACTTTTGCTAAATACTAGAATTTCATCTATGTACACAATAATGAATTTACTGTAAGGAGCAAAGATTTCATTCATCATTTTTTGGAAGATGCTAGGTGCAGTTTTTAAACCAAATGGAAGGACATTCCATTCATACTGACCAAATGGTGTAATGAATGCAATTTCATATCGGTTTGCTTCATTAACCTAAATCTGCCAGAAACTTGATTTCAAATAAAACTTACTATAGACTTTACTCCCTATTAATCTGTTCAAAATCTCATCTTTGGAGGGAATTAGATGTTGTACAAGAATCACATATTTATTGAGAGGAATATAATTAATGACTAATCTTTTCTTTCCTCTGACATGCTCACTTCTTTTATTAACATAGAAAGCTTCACAACCCCATGGACTGTGAGAATCTCTAATTAATCCTTGAGCTTTTAATTCCTGTATTTCTATAAACCATTCTTCCCTGAGTGAAGGTGACATACCAGAATGGTGTGCTTTAAAATTTGGCTCTATTGGTTTCCCATTCTGATCTGTACTCAATTTCAAATCAATTCTACAAATATGAACTTTCCTATGCTGAAATGCTAAAGGATTTTTTGAACAATAATCCTTTACTATTTTTGCAAGCACAGGATCTATTTCTGCCTGAAAAAAATTTATTTTCTGATGGATCCATTTAGTATCTACAGATTTTTTGGCTTTAGTTTTTTGGGGAACCTTACATTCATACTTTGCCTTTTTATACAAAGAATAGTTTTCTACTAACACAATTTCATGTTGTTGGATAGTAATTAGATAAAAACATGATAGATTATCAGATCCAAGCATGAGATCAAACATAGGCATTTCATGATGAATTACCTTGAAATGAAATACTGTATTCCCGAGAAGAACAGCAATATGAGCAAAAAATTCTAAAATTATAGTTTTAGTGTTGAATGTAAGCTAGACAAAATCTGGGATCCACTTGTCTTCCGGAATTACATGATACCTAGTTAAAGAGGCATCATCACCTGTATCAAGTAGAGCATCTAAACTGTAGGTTTTAAAACCTAGAAACTTAATCTAAATTTCACACATTGGATTAGTAGTAGAATGTACTAAAATTTGATTTATATGATTACTACTATCCATCATATGACTAGCTTCTATTTGATCAGCTACTTGAATTAATTTAGCTTCAAATAGACTTTCTTCATCATCTTCTTCAACTTCTTCTCTCATTAATGCTTCTAACTCAGTTTGAGCTCTTTTGAGGAATGCTTAAAGAGTGGCAATCCTTTTGGTATGCCATTTCCTTCTCTCAGCATTATGTGGATTCTGAAACAAATCTGTTTTGATATCCTTTCCTTTCTCCTTAGAGATATTGGATTTTCTAAACTGTTGTTGAAGCATAGTTTGTTGTTGTTGAAGATGTTCAAGTTGATTCATATATCTTTTCTCAGTATTCATAATTTGTTGTTCTAAAAAAATCTTTTTAGAAAACATATATATAGGCAAACTGTCATATTTATCTTTCAAACTTTGTAACTATTGTGATAGACTCAAACTATCTCAAAACTGACTAGACTGCATATTAATCTAAAAACCAATTTCTGAATCAAAATCTGAATATTCTATCTTAGAACTATAATCTTCTTGAACCATATTTATCTCCTATTCATTATCAAACTCATATTCTATATCTGACTCAAATTCAGCATCATTATCTGTAATATATACATATTCATCTTCATTAAGATTATGGCTTTCTAAGAAATTAACTTTCTTAGATTTCTCTGACTTTTGAGGAAACTTATTGGCATAGTGATTTCCTTGACAAAGAAAACACTTAACAGGCTTTTTCTGATAACCATATTTTCTTTTTCTAAAAATCTTTTTCTTATGATATGGCATTCTAGCTTTTTCCTTAAACCAAGATTTCTTTGGTTTAGATCTCTGATATCTCTGGGGACTACAGGCACATTGATCTAATTGTTTTTTCTTTCTAGATTTTCTATACTGATATGGATTTGTACATCCAAATCTATCATCTATAGAATTGCAAAACTTTACACCAAGCTGTTTATGGAATCTCATAGTTTCTTTATGAGTTCTCCTTTCATCACATAGCTTTTGATTCACTCTATTAATATACTGATTTATTCTACCAAGTGAAAATGTAGAATACTGATCTCCCATGGTAGCTTTATATTTATCTAAAAAATACTGGGGAAATGATTCAACATATCTAACCTTAAATGTAGGATTAAACATTTCACCAGAGGCATATAATAGATTTTCCATGTGACACATAGATTCCTTTATTCTACTCATATCACACAACTGAGCACACAAAAACTTAGATCTATTTTCTTCTCGTTCATCATCAATAACTCCCACAAACTCAGCATAGATAGCTTGACAAAGACAAGGAACAGGTTCTGCATGATTAATAATATTGGTTTTATAAGTAGCATTACCAACATCCCACCAGTCTTTAATATTTCCAATAAATCCATTTACTATCTATTGTGCAACAGTCTTGGGATCTCTTTTCAAACCATACATTTGAACACTAGCCCATGCAAGCATTACTTGACACCTGTCTTTTCTTTTGGCAGGGGATTCACAATTAAATTTCCAAAAGAAAGGTTGTAAACCAAGAGTTCTGATTTGGGCATCTAATGGTGGTTTTGATGATGATTCTCCATCTGAAAAATAGCTATACTTCTCAGGGTCATCTATTTTTGCCATTCCTATGCAGAATACTTTATTAATATCTAGATTAGGTGACTTCATACTGACAGGGTTAACAATACTTGTAGATGAGCTTTCCTCTTTTTCTATTTTCTCAACCTAATTCCAACCAATAATTCTAGTAGTAGGTGGAGACAAACCTATTGATTGTACTTCTTGTATAGAGCTACTGGGCAATGAACTTGGTAGTAAAGCCAGATGTTGTTGTTGAGAAGATACTTCTCTGTTCAAAGAATCAATACCACTAGAAACAGAGACTAAAGATGTTTCTATTGAGGAAATCTCATACCTTATTTCATCTTGACTATGTGCTATATCTGCATTCCCAAGCACTATTGTATCTATTTTCTTTTCTGCTACTTTGTGCTTCTGTATTATCTTAGAAGATTCTTTATCAATCTTTGTTATTATTTGATTTGCATATACACCAGCGTTAGAATCAATGATTTTCAAAGCTTTTACCACTTCACCTTTCTAATATTGCTCTATGCTTTTCAACATAACAGAAATCTAATTTAGACTTTCTTGAATACTATTGACCTTAGAATTCAGACACTTTGTAGTAACATTATTCCAGTTCATTAGTCTGATTTCTGTAGGCTATTCTAAACTTCTATCAGCATTTCTGACATAATACATTTGAGCACGGGTTTCCCCATTAGGTGAGTATTGATTGAAATCAGTAGGCTTTGGAAATCCTTTCTCTGTATAAGACTCATCATCCTGAGGAGTCTTCCAAACATGACCTTCCTCATCACCAGCCTTGGATGAAGATTCCATATGTACTTTACTTATATAAGACAAGAGTTTTTTATTCTTTTCAAAGAGTTTTTGTAACTCTATGTCTGTTTTGGCCATATGGATATTAGCATGACTTTGCTTTTTCAAGATTTGTCTACAATCTAGGCAATAAAATGAATCAATTTGAGGGTCATGTATCTTCTGGGTATGAAGACATTCCTTTGGAAAGGATAGAGAGGAGGAATTGGATTTGCTGGGTGTAGTATCAAAACTTATAATAGCTTTATCTTTTGTTTCTCTAATAGAGGTACCTCTGGCTAAGGACTTTCAGGCAGGCTAGATGAAATCAATATCAACTAACTAGTTCTTTGGAAATTAGATTTGAGACCAATCAACAGCTTCAATTTGCAACAATTGACTTTGAGGACTTGCTCGACACACCACGCTTTTGCCAGGTGTAGGCGTATGCTTGACAGCAGGAGCAAGGGTATTGGTTAATCGATAGAGTATTTGATATTGGACAGCAAGAGGACAAGAACCAGTAATCATATAGAGGCCAGAGGTTTGAAATAAGAGTTTAAATATCTTATTTAGATTTAATTTAGAATGAATAGCAACAGGGTAATTAGGATAAACTGTCGTATAGACAGGGCCAGCATGTAATCCTATTTGCATAGCAGCTTGTAGGTAGGCAGTAAAAGACATATGACGATTATCTAAGAGGCAAGCTAAACAACTAACATTCAAACCTTTATGAAAGAGAGGATGAATTCCTATTGAAATAGCACCTATATGCAGGAATTTATATTTATTTTGGGCTTTAAGCTTAGCAATAGCTTTATCATCTAAGATCTGTAAGAAATATTTATCTTGGGCATTATTCTGAATTTGTAGAGTATTTTCTACAGTCTTAAATGTAGTACGAGCTAACAGATTAAAAGAAGGTAAATTATCATAAATCTCAGAAGGCTTTAGCTTTGGCAATATCCATTCAGGACTAGAATTTAATTCTTCAATATCCAAAGTCTCAGAATTAAGAGCATATTCTCCTAATTTAGCAAGAGTACATGTCTCAGAGGTACCTAGTAAACTAGTTATAGATTGATCTAGAGCTTCCATAGTCCCGCTTATTATCGATATTTAATCAGATCCACGAGTGCCTATCCATCAGCTTGATGGGACCTCGCCACTTCCCTATCTTTAACATAGTACTGAACGCGATACCAAACCAAATAGACAAACTAATAAACCAAGTAAAGAGACAATTAATAGAATTTAGAGTAGAGAGAATTGCACATTCATTCATAACAAAAGATTATATTTTAGGAAATTTTGACTCTGGCTCAGATACCATATTTAACAGGATCTTTCCACAAATCCACAAATCGCACTTTCTTAGATTAATATTCAAAGCAAAGCTTACAATCTTACAGCAAACTGAGACTTCAAGATACAAGACTAGACTTAGGACTACTAGACTAAGACTTAGACAAGCTAAAAACTCAACTCAAAATGTGATGCCAAACTATGATGCCTATAACTCACCTGAACTCTCCTTTATATAGCATGAGGAAAGAGAGATCAATGGTTACAACAAAGTGGTGGCATCAACGATTGAGACAAAAGATGCGATAATCATGTGGGTTATGAGCCCACTACGCACCGACTCACCGAAAGCAAAGCTATAGTGACATAAAGTAATGTCGACACGACCAACAGAATACCACCTTTGATAGTGGTGTGTTCCATGAATATTTAAAGAGAGATATAGTGCTCTCCACTCACTATCACGGACAGACCCCGTGACTAGTCGTCATCATTAAATTCATAGGATCCAGCTGGGGAATATGATGAGTCATCATCATCTGGATCATGAGTCTCTTCTGATTCTGACGGATGATCCATGTACATGGTAGACGGGATTCTACAAAGTCTTCCGTCAGGAGTTACTAGATAGATAGCCATATGTGACACAATCATTGTCTGCCATATTGATGCAACTGGTCTTGCTACTTCAATTCGAGCATGCCGGATATACTGCTGATTATGAACCAGATGCAAGTAAAAATAAATATCAAAAGGAATACGTAAAGCAATAAACACATTCCTTATCATGGTTGGAGAAATATTTACAAAATAGGCAGTAGAGGCTATCTTAGGCATGGCATAATCTAGAAACTCAAACATATAGTCACTCATATCTCCTGATTCCCAATAGTTCTCAGTAGCTGGATTGAAAGCAGGCCAAAATGTAGACCAAGTAAAATGAAACTTGGTTCTTTTCATGTATAGCATTCTGATCAAAGGATTATTTTTACCAAGAAGATCAGGATTATTTCCTTGCTTATTTAATAGAATTGTTTGAGTTGTATGCTGATTATCAATTTCTGAATAATGAGATGTCCAGGCAATATTATGACAACTCACAGAATCAGCATCTGCATAAGATTGAGCTGTTAGTCTATTTAACTCATTTTCTAGTTGATTTTGAATAGAGGGCCGAGGATGACAAAGGTGTTCATGGAACTCATCACGGACCTCTGTAGTGACTGTCGTGATCTTTTTATCTTGATAAAATTCTCTAGTGAGAAAATCAGCTAAAGAGTTCTTCTTTCCTTGAATATGTTCAACTGAAAAATCAAAATCAGAAAGATAGGTAGCCCACCTGATCAATCTGCTAACAGACCCTTTCTTTAAGTTATCTATTGAATTTAGTATGCTCATAAAATTCTTTAGATCAGATCTTACTATAAACCTTTCAGATCCCATAAAGAACATGAAAGCTTGAATAGCTTTGATTACTTCAAGAATTTCCTTGTGAGTAGAGTGATAGTTAATCTGAGCCTTTTTGAAAGTTCCTAAAGCATACCTGCATGGCTTCTCTGATCCATCTTCTAATCTTTCTTTCAACACTGCTCCCCAATACTGATCAGAAGCATCTGTTTCAATAATCTTTATTCCTTGACCTGGAAGCTGTAAAGGAGGCAAATTAGAACATTTTTCTTTAGTCCTTTTCACAGCCTTAGTCATATCTTCATTCCACGGAGGTGGAGATTTTGACAATATTTTATTTAACATAATCCTATCTTGAGCAATCTGAAAATAATGACCAGCTATATAATTTATACAACCAAGAAATCTCTGTAGCATTGTTTTATCAGTAATAACGTTAGGAAAATTTTGAATGTTCTATAACACATGTGGCTGAACTGTAACTTCTCCTAATCTGATGGTTATACCTAAGAAATCAATCTCATCTTTAAAGGTAACCATTTTCTTGGCTGACAAAACCAAACTGTTATCATACACAATCTGATAAAATTGATTTAAATTCTTTAGATGTTCTACAAGACTTTTGCTAAATACTAGAATATCATCTATGTACACAATAATGAATTTACTGTAAGAAGCAAAGATTTCATTCATCATTTTCTCGAAGATGCTAGGTGCAGTTTTTAAACCAAATGGAAGGACATTCCATTCATACTGACCAAATGGTGTAATGAATGCAATTTTGTATTGGTCTGCTTCATGAACCTGAATCTGACAGAAACCTAATTTCAAATCAAACTTACTATAGACTTTACTCCCTGTTAATATGTTCAAAGTCTCATCTTTGGAATGAATTGGATGTTGTATAGGAATCACATATTTATTTAGAGGAATGTAATTAATGACTAATCTTTTCTTTCCTCTGACTTGCTCACTTCTTTTATTAACATAGAAAGTTTCACAACCCCATGACTGTGAGAAACTCTAATTAATCGTTGAGCTTTTATTTCTTGTATTTATATAAAACATTCTTCCCTGAGTGAAGGTGACATACCAGAATGGTGTGCTTTAAACTTTGGCTCTATTTGTTTCCCATTCTGATCTGTACTCAATTTCAAATCAATTCTACAAATATGAACTTTCCTATGCTGAAATGCTAAAGGATTTTCTGAACAACAATCCTTTCTTATTTTTAGAAGCACAGGATCTATTTCTACTTGACAAAAATTTATCTTCTGATGGATCCATTTAGTATCTTCAAATTTTTTGGCTTTAGTTTTCTGGGGAACCTTACATTCATACTTTGCCTTTTTATACAAAGAATATTTTTATGCTAACACAATTTCATGCTGTTGGATAGTAATTGGATAAAAACATGATAGATTATCTTATCCAAGCATGAGATCAAACATAGGCATTTCATGATGAATTCCCTTGAAATGAAATACTGTATCCCCGAGAACAACAGGAATATGAGTAGAAAATTCTAAAATTATAGTTTTAGTGTTGAATGTAAGCCAGACAAAATCTGGGATCCACTTGTCTTCTGGAATTGCATGATACCTTGCAAAAGTGGCATCAACACCTATATCAAACAGAGCATCTAAACTATAGGTTTTAAAACCTAAAAACTTAATCTAAATTTCACACACTGGATTAGTAGTATAATGTACTAAAATTTGATTTATATGATTACTACTATCCATCATATGACTAGCTTTTATTTGATCAGCTACTTGAATTAATTCATCTTTAAATAAACTTTCTTCATCATCTTCTTCAACTTCTTCTCTCATTAATGCTTATAACTCAATTTGAGCTCTTTTGAGGAATGCTTGAAGAGTGGCAATCCTTTTGGTATGCCATTTCCTTGTCTCAACATGCTGTGGATTCTGAAACAAATCTGTTTCGATATCCTTTCCTTTCTCCTTAGAGATATTGGATTTTCTAAATTGTTGTTGAAGCATAGTTTGCTATTGCTGAAGATGTTCAAGCTGATTCATATATCTTTTCTTAGTATTCATAATTTGCTATTCTAAAAACATCTTTTCAGAAAACATATATACAGGCAAACTGTCATATTTATCTTTCAAACTTTGTAATTGTTGTGATAGAATCAAACTATCTGAAAACTGACTAGACTGCATATTAATTTGAAAACCAATTTCTGAATCAAAATCTGAAGATTCTGTCTCAGAACTATAATCTTCTTGAACCATATTTATCTCATATTCATTATCAGACTCATATTCTATATCTGACTCAAATTCAGCATCATTATCTGTAATATATACATATTCATGTTCATTAAGATTATGGCTTTCTAAGAAATTAACTTTGTTAGATTTCTCTGACTTTTGAGGACACTTATTGGCATAGTGATTTCCTTGACAAAGAAAACACTTAACAGGCTTTTTCTGATAACCATATTTTCTTTTTCTAAAAACCTTTTTCTTATGATATGGCATTTTAGCTTTTTATTTAAACCAAGATTTCTTTGGTTTAGATCTCTGATATCCCTAGGGAGTACAGGCACACTTATCTAATTGTTTTTTCTTTCTAGATTTTCTATACTGATATGGATCTGTATATCCAAATCTATCATCTATAGAATTGTAAAACTTTACACCAAGCTATTTATGGAATCTCATAGTTTTTTTATGAGTTCTGCTTTCATCACACAACTTTTGATTCACTCTGTTAATATACTGATTTATTCTACCAAATGAAAATGTAGAATACTGATCTCCCATGGTAGCTTTATATTTATCTAAAAAATACTGGGGAAATGATTCAACATATCTAACCTTAAATTCAGGATTAAAAATTTCTCCAGAGGCATATAATAGATTTTCCATGTGACACATATATTCCTTTATTCTACTCATATCACACAACTGAGCACGTAAAAACTTAGATCTATTTGCTTCTCGTTCATCATCAATAACTCCCACAAACTCAGCATAGATAGCTTGACAAAGACAAGGAATAGGTTCTGCATGATTAATAATATTAGATCTATATGTTGATTATCAATTTCTGAATAATGAAATGGTTAGTTGATATTGATTTCATCCAGCCTGCTCGAAAGTCCTTAACTAGAGCCACCTCTGTTAGAGAAACAAAAGATAAAGTTGTTATAAGTTTTGATACTACACCCAGCAAATCTAATTCCTCCTCTTTATCCTTTCCAAAGGAATGTCTTCATGCCCAGAAGATACATGACTCTCAAATAGATTCATTATATTGCCCAGATTGTAAACAAATCTTGAAAAAGCAAAGTCATGCTAATATCCATATGGCCAAAAGAGACATAGAGTTACAGAAACTCTTCAAAAAGAATAAAAAACTCTTGTCTTATAGAAGTAAAGTAAATATAGAATCTTCATCCAAGCCAGGTGATGAGGAAGGTCATGTCTTGAAGACTCCTCAGGATGATGAGTCTTATACAGAGAAAGGATTTCCAAAGCCTGCTGATTTCAATCAATACTCACCTGATGGGAAAACCCGTGATCAAATGTATTATGTCAGAAATGCTGATAGAAGTTTAGAACAACCTACAGAAGTCAGACTAACGAACTGGAATAATGTTGCTACAAGGTGTCTGAATTCTAAGGTCAATAGTATTCAAGAAAGTCTAAATCAGATTTCTGTTATGTTGAAAAGCATAGAGCAATATTAGAAAGGTGAAGTGGTAAAATCTTTGAAAATCATTGATTCTAACGCTGGTGTATATGCAAATCAAATAACAACAAAGATTGATAAAGAAGCTTCTAAGATCATACAGAAGAAGGAAGTAGTAGAAAAGAAAATAGATACAGTAGTGCTTGGGAATGCAGATATAGCACATAGTCAAGTTGAAATAAGGTATGAGATTTCCTCAATAGAAACATCTTTAGTCTCTATTTCTAGTGGTATTGATTCTCTGAATAGAGAAGTATCTTCTCAACAACAACATTTGGCTTTATTGCCAAGTTCATTGCCCAGTAGCTCTACACAAGAAATACAATCAATAGGTTGGTCTCCACCTACTACTGGAATTATTGGTTGGGATCAGGTTGAGAAAATAGAAAAAGAGGAAAGCTCATCTACAAGTATTGTTAAGCCTATCAGTATGAAGTCACCTAATCTAGATATTAATAAAGCATTCCGCATAGGAATGGCAAAAATAGATGACCCTGAGAAGTATAGCTATTTTTCAGATGGAGAATCATCATCAAAACCACCATTAGATGCCCAAATCAGAACTCTTGGTTTACAACCTTTCTTTTGGAAATTTAATTGTAAATCCCCTACCAAAAGAAAAGAAATGTGTCAAGCAATGCTTGCATGGGCTAGTGTTGAAATGTATGGTTTGAAAAGAGATCCCAAGACTATTGCACAACAGATAGTAAATGGATTTATTGGAAATATTAAAGATTGGTGGGATGATGGTAATGCTACTTATAAAACCAATATTATTAATCATGCAGAACATATTCCTTGTCTTTGTCAAGCTATCTATGTTGAGTTTGTCAGAGTTATTGATGATGAACGAGAAGCAAATAGATCTAAGTTTTTGCGTGCTCAGTTGTGTGATATGAGTAGAATAAAGGAATATATGTGTCACATGGAAAATCTATTATATGCCTCTGGTGAAATGTTTAATCCTGCATTTAAGGTTAGATATGTTGAATCATTTCCCCAGTATTTTTTAGATAAATATAAAGCTACCATAGGAGATCAATATTCTACATTTTCATTTGGTAGAATAAATCAGTATATTAACAGAGTGAATCAAAAGCTGTGTGATGAAAAGATAACTCATAAAGAAACTATGAGATTCCATAAAGAGCTTGGTGTAAAGTTTTGCAATTCTATAGATGATAGATTTGGATGTACAGATCCATATCAGTATAGAAAATCTAGAAAGAAAAAAAAATTAGATCAGTGTGCCTATAGTCCCCAGGGATATCAAAGATCTAAACCAAAAAAATCTTGGTTTAAAGAAAAAGCTAGAATGCCATATCATAAGAAAAAGGTTTTTAGAAAAAGAAAATATGGTTATCAAAAAAAGCCTATTAAGTGTTTTCTTTTTCAAGGAAATCACTATGCCAATAAGTGTCCTCAAAAGTCAAAGAAATCTAAGAAAGTTAATTTCTTAGAAAGCCATAATATTAATGAAGATGAATATGTATATATTACAGATAATGATGCTGAATTTGAGTCAGATATAGAATATGAGTCTGATAATGAATATAAGATAAATATGGTTCAAGAAGATTATAGTTCTGAGATAGAATCCTCAGATTTTGTTTTAGAAATTGGTTTTTAGATTAATATGCAGTCTAGTCAATTTTCAGACAGTTTGAGTCTATCACAACAGTTATAAAGTTTGAAAGATAAATATAACAGTTTGCCTGTATATATGTTTTCTGAAAAGATGTATTTAGAACAGCAAATTATGAATACTGAGAAAAGATATATGAATCAGCTTGAACATCTTTAGCAACAACAAACTATGCTTCAACAACAGTTTAGAAAATCCAATATCTCTAAGGAGAAAGGAAAGGATATCGAAACAGATTTGTTTCAGAATCCACAGAATGCTGAGAGAAGGAAATGGCATACCAAAAGGATTGCCACTCTTAAAGCATTCCTCAAAAGAGCTCAAACCGATTTAGAAGCATTAATGAGAGAAGAAGCTGAAGAAGATGATGAATAAAGTCTATTTGAAGTTGAATTAATTCAAGTATCTGATCAAATAGAAGCTAGTCATATGATGGATAGTAGTAATCATATAAATCAAATTTTAGTACGTTCTACTAATAATCCAGTGTGTGAAATTCAGATTAAGTTTGTAGGTTTTAAAACCTACATTTTAGATTCTCTACTTGATACAGGTGCTGATGCCTCTTTAGCAAGGTAGCATGCAATTCTAGAAGACAAGTGGATCCCAGATTTTGTCTAGCTTACATTCAACACTAAAACTATAATTTCAAAATTTTTTGCTCATATTCATGTTCTTCTCTGGAATACAGTATTTCATTTCAAGGTAATTCATCATGAAATGCCTATGTTTGGTCTTATGCTTGGATCTAATAATCTATCATGTTTTTATCCAATTACTATCCAGCAGTATGAAATTGTGTTAGCAGAAAAATATTCGTTGTTTAAAAAGGCAAAGTATGAATGTAAGGTTCCCTAGAAAACTAAAGCCAGAAAATCTATAGATACTAAATGGATCCATCAGAAGATAAATTTATGTCAGGCAGAAAGAGATCCTATGCTTGCAAAAATAGTAAAGGACTGTTGTTCAAAAAAATCCTTTAGCATTTCAGCATAGGAAAGTTTATATTTGTAGAATTGATTTGAAATTGAGTATAGATCAGAATGGGAAACCAATAGAGCCAAAGTTTAAAGCACACCATTCTGGTATGTCACCTTCACTCAGGGAAGAATGTTTTACATAAATATAGGAATTAAAAGCTCAAGGATTAATTAGAGATTCTCAAAGTCCATGGGGTTGTGAAGCTTTCTATGTTAATAAAAGAAGTGAGAAAGTCAGAGGAAATAAAAGATTAGTCATTAATTACATTCCTCTAAATAAATATGTCATTCTTGTACATCATCCAACACCCTCCAAAGATGAGATTTTGAATAGATTAACAAGGAGTAAAGTCTATAGTAAGTTTGATTTGAAATCAGGTTTCTGGCAGATTCAGGTTCATGAAGCAGACCGATACAAAACTACATTCATTACACCATTTGGTCAGTATGAATGGAATGTCCTTCTATTTGGCTTAAAAACTGCACCTATCATCTTCCAAAAAATGATGAATGAAATCTTTGCTCCTTATAGTAAATTCATTATTGTGTACATAGATGATATTCTAGTATTTAGCAAAAGTCCTGCAGAACATCTAAAGCATTTAAATTAGTTTTATCAGATTGTGTATGATAACGGTTTAGTTTTGTCAGCCAAGAAAATGGCTACCTTTAAAGATGAGATTGATTTCTTAGGTATAACCATCAGATCAGGAGAAGTTACAGTTTAGCCTTATGTGTTACAGAACATTCAAAATTTTTCTGATGTTATTACTGATAAAACAATGCTGCAGAGATTTCTTGGTTGTGTAAATTATATAGCTGGTCATTATTTTCAGATTGCTCAAAATAGGATTTTGTTAAATAAAATATTGTCAAAATCTCCATCTCCATGGAATGAAGATATGACTAATGCTGTGAAAAGGATTAAAGAAAAATGTTCTAATTTTCCTCCTTTATAGCTTCCAGGTCAAGGAATAAAGATTATTGAAACAGTTGCTTCTGATCAGTATTGGAGAGTAGTGTTGAAAGAAAGATTAGAAGATGGATTAGAGAAGCCATGCAGGTATGCTTCAGGAACTTTCAAAAAGGCTTAGATTAACTATCACTCTACTCATAAGGAAATTCTTGCAGTAATCAAAGCTATTAAAGCTTTCATGTTCTTTGTGAGATCTGAAAGGTTTATAGTAAGATCTGATCTAAAGAATTTTATGAGCATACTAAATTCAATAGATAACTTAAAGAAAGGGTCTGTTAGCAGATTGATCAGGTGGGCTACCTATCTTTCTGATTTTGATTTTTCAGTTGAACATATTCAAGGAAAGAAGAACTCTTTAGCTGATTTTCTCACTAGAGAATTTTATCAAGATAAAAAGATCACGACAGTCACTACAGAGGTCCGTGATGAGTTCCATGAACACCTTTGTCATCCTCGGCCCTCTATTCAAAATCAACTAGAAAATGAGTTAAATAGACTAACAGCTCAATCTTATGCAGATGCTGATTCTGTGAGTTGTCATAATATTGCCTGGACATCTCATTATTCAGAAATTGATAATCAGCATACAACTCAAACAATTCTATTAAATAAGCAAGGAAATAATCCTGATCTTCTTGGTAAAAATAATCCTTTGATCAGAATGCTATACATGAAAAGAACCAAGTTTCATTTTACTTGGTCTACATTTTGGCCTGCTTTCAATCCAGCTACTGAGAACTATTGGGAATCAGGAGATATGAGTGACTATATGTTTGAGTTTCTAGATTATGCCATGCCTAAGATAGCCTCTACTGCCTATTTTGTAAATATTTCTCCAACCATGCTAAGGAATGTGTTTATTGCTTTACATATTCCTTTTGATATTTATTTTTACTTGCATCTGGTTCATAATCAGCAGTATATCCGGCATGCTCGAATTGAAGTAGCAAGACCAGTTGAATCAATATGGCAGACAATGATTGTGTCACATATGGCTATCTATCCAGTAACTCCTAACGGAAGACTTTGTAGAATCCCGTCTACCATGTACATGGATCATCCGTCAGAATCAGAAGAGACTCATGATCCAGATGATGATGACTCATCATATTCCCCAGCTGGATCCTATGAATTTAATGATGACGACTAGTCACGGGGTCTGTCCGTGATAGTGAGTGGAGAGCACTATATCTCTCTTTAAATATTCATGGAACACACCACTATCAAAGGTGGTATTCTGTTGGCCGTGTCGACATTACTTTATGTCACTATAGCTTTGCTTTAGTTTGCTTTCGGTGAGTCGGTGCATAGTGGGCCCATAACCCACATGATTATCGCATCTTTTGTCTCAACTGTTGATGCCACCGCTTTGTTGTAACCATTGATCTCTCTTTCCTCATGCTATATAAAGGAGAGTTCGGGTGAGTTATAGGCATCATAGTTTGGCATCACATTTCGAGTTGAGTTTTTAGCTTGTCTAAGTCTTAGTCTAGTAGTCCTAAGTCTAGTCTTGTATCTTGAAGTCTCAGTTTGCTGTAATATTGTAAGCTTTGCTTTGAATATTAATCTAAGAAAGTGCAATTTTTGGAAAGATCCTGTTAAATATGGTATCAGAGCTAGAGTCAAAATTTTCTTAAATATAATCTTTTGTTACGAATGAATGTGCAATTCTCTCTACTCTAAATTTTATTACTTATCTCTTTACTTGGTTTATTAGTTTGTCTATTTGGTCTGGTATCATGTTCAGTACTACGCTAAAGATAGGGAAGTGGTGAGGTCCCATCAAGCCGATAGATAGGCGCTCGTGGATCCGATTAAGTACCGACAATAAGTGGAACTATGGAAGCTCTAGATCAGCCTACAACTAGTTTACCAGGTACCTCTGAGACATGTACTCTTGCTGAATTAGGAGAATATGCTCTTAATTCTAAGACTTTGGATATTGAGGAATCAAATCCCAATCTTAAATGGATATCTCCAAAGCTAAAGACTTCAGAGATTTATGCTAATTTACCTTCTTTTAATCTATTAGATCATACTACATTTAAGATGTAGAAAATACTCTGCAAATTCAGAATAATGCCCAAGATAAATATTTCTTATAGATCTTAGATGATAAATCTATTGCTGAGCTTAAATCCCAATAGAAATATAAATTCTTGCATGTAGGTGCTATTTCAATAGGAATTCATCCTCTCTTTCATAAAGGTTTGAATGTTAGTTGTTTAGCTTGCCTCTTAGATAATCATCATATGTCTTTTATTGCCTGCCTCCAAGCTTCTATGCAAATAGGATTACATGCTGGCCCTGTCTATATGACAGTCTATCCTAATTACCCTGTTGCTATTCATTCTGAATTAAATCTAAATAAGATCTTTAAACTCTTCTTACAAACCTCTGGCCTCTATATGATTGCTGGTTCTTGTCCTCTTGCTGTCCAATATCAAATCCTCTATCGATTAACCAATACCCTTGCTGCTACTGTCAAGCATATGCCTACACCTGGAAAAAGCATGGCGTGTCGAGCAAGTCCTCAAAGTCACCTGTTGCAAACTAAAGGTGTTAAATGGTCTCAAATCCAATTTCCAAAGAAATGGTTAGTTGATATTGATTTCATCCAGCCTGCCCGAAAGTCCTTAGCCAGAGCTACCTCTGTTAGAGAAACAAAAGATAAAGTTGTTATAAGTTTTGATACTACACCCAACAAATCCAATTCCTCCTCTCTATCCTTTCCAAAGGAATGTCTTCATGCCCAGAAGATACATGACCCTCAAATAGATTCATTTTATTGCCCAGATTGTAAACAAATCTTGAAAAAGTAATGTCATGCTAATATCCATATGGCCAAAAGAGACATAGAGTTACGGAAACTCTTTGAAAAGAATTAAAAACTCTTGTCTTATAGAAGTAAAGTACATATGGAATCTTCATCCAAGCCTGGTGATGAGGAAGGTCATGTCTGGAAGACTCCTCAGGATGATGAGTCTTATACAGAGAAAGGATTTCCAAAGCCTGTTGATTTCAATCAATACTCACCTGATGGAAAAACTCGTGCTCAAATGCATTATGTCAGAAATGCTGATAGAAGTTTAGAACAGCCTACAGAAGTCAGACTAATGAACTGGAATAATGTTGCTACAAAGTGTCTGAATTCTAAGGTCAATAGTATTCAAGAAAGTCTAAATCAGATTTTTTTTATGTTGAAAAGCATAGAGCAATATCAGAAAGGTGAAGTGGTAAAAGCTCTTAAAATCATTGATTCTAATGCTGGTGTATATGCAAATCAAATAAAAACAAAGATTGATAAAGAAGCTTCTAAGATCATACAGAATTAGGAAGCAATAGAAAAGAAAATAGGTACAGTAGTGCTTGGGAATGCAGATATAGCACATAGTCAAGTTGGAATAAGGTCTGAGATTTCCCCAATAGAAACATATTTAGTCTCTATTTCTAGTGGTATTGATTCTCTGAAC
The DNA here is from genome assembly GCA_037957365.1 of Torreya grandis. Taxonomy (NCBI): domain Eukaryota; kingdom Viridiplantae; phylum Streptophyta; class Pinopsida; order Cupressales; family Taxaceae; genus Torreya; species Torreya grandis. Next base: position 167,934 of record JARHVA010005039.1, on the reverse strand, counting down.
AGAGAAGTATCTTCTCAACAACAACATCTAGATTTACTGCCAAGTTCATTGCCCAGTAGCTATACACAAGAAATACAGTCAATAGGTTGATCTCCACCTACTACTGGAATTATTGGTTTGGATCAGGTTGAGAAAATAGAAAAAGAGGAAAGCTCATCTACAAGTATTTTTAAGCCTATCAGTATGAAGTCACCTAATCTAGATATTAATAAAGCATTTTGCATAGGAATGGCAAAAATAGATGACCCTGAGAAGTATAGTTATTTTTTAGATGGAGAATCATCATCAAAACCACCATTAGATGCCCAAATCAGAACTCTTGGTTTACAACCTTTCTTTTGGAAATTTAATTGTGAATCCCCTACCAAAAGAAAAGAAATGTGTCAAGAAATGCTTGCATGGGCTAGTGTTCAAATGTATGGTTTGAAAAGAGATCCCAAGACTGTTGCACAACAGATATTAAATGGATTTATTGGAAATATTAAAGACTGCTTGGATGCTGGTAATGCTACTTATAAAACCAATATTATTAATCATGCAGAACCTATTCCTTGTCTTTGTCAAGCTATCTATGTTGAGTTTGTCAGAGTTATTGATGATGAACGAGAAGCAAATAGATCTAAGTTTTTGCGTGCTCAGTTGTGTGATATGAGTAGAATAAAGGAATATATGTGTCACATGGAAAATCTATTATATGCCTCTGGTGAAATGTTTAATCTTGCATTTAAGGTTAGATATGTTGAATCATTTCCCCAGTATTTTTCAGATAAATATAAAACTACCATGGGAGATCAGTATTCTACATTTTCATTTGGTAGAATAAATAAGTATATTAACAAAGTGAATCAAACACTGTGTGATGACAGGAGAACTCATAAATAAAATATGAGATTCCATAAAGAGCTTGGTGTAAAGTTTTGCAATTCTATAGATGATAGATTTAGATGTACAGATCCATATCAGTATAGAAAATCTAGAAAGAAAAAAAAATTAGATAAGTGTGCCTGTAGTCCCCAGGGATATCGGAGATGTAAACCAAAGAAATCTTTGTTTAAAGAAAAAGCTAGAATGCCATATCATAAGAAAAAGGTTTTTAGAAAAAGAAAATATGGTTATCAGGAAAAGCCTGTTAAGTGTTTTCTTTGTCAAGGAAATCACTATGCCAATAAGTGTCCTCAAAAGTCAGAGAAATCTAAGAAAGTTAATTTCTTAGAAAGCCATAATCTTAATGAAGATGAATATGTATATATTACAGATAATGATGCTGAATTTGAGTCAGATATAGAATATGAGTTTGATAATGAATAAGAGATAAATATGGTTCAAGAAGATTATAGTTCTAAGATAGAATCTTCATATTTTGATTCAGAAATTGGTTTTTAGATTAATATGCAGTCTAGTCAGTTTTTAGATAGTTTGAGTCTATCACAACAGTTACAAAGTTTGAAAGATAAATATGACAGTTTGCCTGTATATATGTTTTCTAAAAAGATGTTTTTAGAACAACAAATTATGAATACTGAGAAAAGATATATGAATCAGCTTGAACATCTTCAGCAACAACAAACTATGCTTCAACAACAGTTTAGAAAATCCAATATCTCTAAGGAGAAAGGAAAGGATATCAAAACAGATTTGTTTCAAAATCCCCAGAATGTTGAGAGAAGGAAATGGCATACCAAAAGGATTGCCACTCTTAAAGCATTCCTCAAAAGAGCTCAAACTGAGTTAGAAGCATTAATGAGAGAATAAGTTGAAGAAGATGATGAAGAAAGTCTATTTGAAGCTGAATTAATTCAAGTAGCTGATCAAATAGGAGCTAGTCATATGACGGATAGTAGTAATCATATAAATCAAATTTTAGTACATTCTACTACTAATCCAGTTTGTGAAATTTAGAATAAGTTTTTAGGTTTTAAAAACTATAGTTTAGATGCTCTGCCTGATACAGGTGCTTATGCCTCTTTAGCAAGGTATCATGCAATTACAGAAGACAAGTGAATCCCAGATTTTTTTTGGCTTACATTCAACACTAAAACTATAATTTCAGAATTTTCTGCTCATATTCCTGTTCTTCTCAGGAATACAGTATTTCATTTCAAGGTAATTCATCATGAAATGCCTATGTTTGATCTCATGCTTGGATTTGATAATCTATCACGTTTTTATCCATTTACTATCCAGTAGCATGAAATTGTGTTAGCATAAAAATATTCTTTGTATAAAAAGGCAAAGTATGAATGTAAGGTTCCCCAAAAAACTAAAGCCAAAAAATCTATAGATATTAAATGGATCCATTAGAAGATAAATTTCTGTTAGGCAGAAATAGATCCTATGCTTGCAAAAATAGTAAAGGACTGTTGTTCAGAAAATCCTTTAGCATTTCAGCATAGGAAAGTTCGTATTTGTAGAATTGATTTGAAATTGAGTACAGATCAGAATGTGAAACCATTAGAGCCAAAGTTTAAAGCACACCATTCTGGTATGTCACCTTCACTCAGGGAAGAATGTTTTATAGAAATACAGGAATTAAAATCTCAAGGATTAATTAGAGATTCTCACAGTCCATAGGGTTGTGAAGCTTTCTATGTTAATAAAAGAAGTGAGCAAGTCAGAGGAAATAAAAGATTAGTCATTAATTACATTCCTCTAAATAAATATGTAATTCCTATACAACATCCAATTCCCTCCAAAGATGAGATTTTGAACAGATTAACAGGGACTAAAGTCTATAGTAAGTTTGATTTGAAATCAGGTTTCTGGCAGATTCAGGTTCATGAAGCAGACCGATACAAAACTGCATTCATTACACCATTTGGTCAGTATGAATGGAATGTCCTTCCATTTGGTCTAAAAACTACACCTAGAATCTTCTAGAAAATGATGAATGAAATCTTTTCTCCTTATAGTAAATTCATTATTGTGTACATAGATGATATTCTAGTATTTAGCAAAAGTCCTGCAGAACATCTAAAGCATTTAAATCAGTTTTATCAGATTGTGTATGATAACTGTTTGGTTTTGTCAGCCAAGAAAATGGTTAACTTTAAAGATAAGATTGATTTCTTAGGTATAGCCATCAGATCAGGAGAAGTTACAGTTCAGCCACATGTGTTACAGAACATTTAGAATTTTCCTGATGTTATTACTGATAAAACAATGCTGCAGAGATTTCTTGGTTGTGTAAATTATATAGCTAGTCATTATTTTAAGATTGCTCAAGATAGGATTTTCTTAAATAAAATATTGTCAAAATCTCCACCTCCATGGAATGAAGATATGACTAATGCTGTGAAAAGGATTAAAGAAAAATGTTCTAATTTTCCTCCTTTATAGCTTCCAGGTCAAGGAATAAAGATTATTGAAACAGATGCTTCTGATCAGTATTGGGGAGTAGTGTTGAAAGAAAGATTAGAAGATGGATCAGAGAAGCCATGCAGGTATGCTTCAGGAACTTTCAAAAAGGCTCAGATTAACTATCACTCTACTCACAAGGAAATTATTGCAGTAATCAAAGCTATCAAGCTTTCATGTTCTTTGTGAGATCTGAAAGGTTTATAGTAAGATCTAATCTAAAGAATTTTATGAGCATACTGAATTCAATAGATAACTTAATGAAAGGGTTTGTTAGCAGATTGATCAGGTGGGCTACCTATCTTTCTGATTTTGATTTTTCAGTTGAACATATTCAAGGAAAGAAGAATTCTTTAGCAGATTTTCTCACTAGAGAATTTTATCAAGATAAAAAGATCATGACAGTCACTACAGAGGTCCGTGATGAGTTCCATGAACACCTTTGGCGTTCTCGGCCCTCTATTCAAAATCAACTAGAAAATGAGTTAAATAGACTAACAGCTCAATCTTATGCAGATGCTGATTCTGTGAGTTGTCATAATATTGCCTGGACATCTCATTATTCAGAAATTGATAATCAACATACAACTCAAACAATTCTATTGAATAAGCCAGGAAACAATCCTGATCTTCTTGGTAAAAATAATCCTTTTATCAGAATGCTATATAGGAAAAGAACCAAGTTTCATTTTACTTGGTCTACATTTTGGCCTCCTTTCAATCCAGCTACTGAGAACTATTGGGAATTAAGGGATATGAGTGACTATATGTTTGAGTTTCTGGATTATGCCATGCCTAGGATAGCCTCTACTGCCTATTTTGTAAATATTTCTCCAGCCATGCTAAGGAATGTGTTTATTGCTTTACATATTCCTTTTGATGTTTCTTTTGACTTGCATCTAGTTCATAATTAGCAGTATAACTGGCATGCTCGAATTGAAGTAGCAAGACCAGTTGCATCAATATGGCGGATAGTGGATGTGTCACATACGGCTATCTTTCCAGTAACTCCTGATGGAAGACTCTGTAGAATCCATTCTACCATGTACATGGATCATCCATCAAAATCTGAAGAGACTCATGATCCAGATGATGATGACTCATCATATTCCCTAGCTGGATCCTATGAATTTAATGATGAGGACTAGTCACGGGGTCTGTTTGTGATAGTGAGTGGAGAGCATTATATCTCTCTTTAAATATTCGTGGACCACACCACTATAAAAGGTGGTATTCTATTGGCCGTGTCGACATTACTTTATGTCACTATAGCTTTGCTTTAGTTTGCTTTCGGTGAGTCGGTGCGTAATGGGCCCATAACCCACATGATTATTGCATCTTTTGTCTCAACCGTTGATGCCACCGCTTTGTTGTAACCTTTGATCTCTCTTTCCTCATGCTATATAAAGGAGAGTTCAGGTGAGTTATAGGCATCAGAGTTTGGCATCACATTTCGAGTTGAGTTTTTAGCTTGTCTAAGTCTTAGTCTAGTAGTCCTAAGTCTAGTCTTGTATCTTGAAGTCTCAGTTTGCTATAATATTGTAAGATTTGCTTTGAATATTAATCTAAGAAAGTGTGATTTGTGGATTTGTGGAAATATCCTATTAAATATGGTATCAGAGCCAGCGTATAACTAGTGAGCTATAGCAGAGCATCTAAACTGTAGGTTTTAGTTAGCTTATCCGCTAACCAAAATTAGTATATATGTATCTTCTAAGCATCCACATCATCAAAATCAAAACCTAGCCTTAATTTCTCATCCACACCATCAAAATCAAACCCTAGCCTTAACCTCTTGACTTTTCCTATCAGACATCTGAAAGGATTTTTACATTGGTAGATGGGCATAAGAAACCATCATCCTCACCAGTTAGACTACAGAGTTCTTTTGGCTAAGCAAGGACGATTAAGAAGCATCCACATCATCAAAATCAATGAGGGCATGACCCTAGCCTTAACCTCTTGACTCTTCGTGCCAAATATCTAGAGGGATTTGTACCTTGGTAGGTGGGTATAAGAAACCATCATCCTCACCAATAGGACTAAAACCTTTTTGATTCATCTCCCAATTTAACTATGA
>JARHVA010005039.1:72500-157500 GCA_037957365.1 Torreya grandis | reverse complement strand
AATTATCCATCTGATTGTTATTATATTGTATTTGATGTATTGATGTTATCCTTGTGTGTGTGTGTGTGTGTGTGTGTGTGTGTGTGTGTGTGTGTGTGTGTGTGTGTGTGTGTATATATATATATATAGACACACACACACACACACACACACACATATATATATATATACACACACATACATATATATTTAATATTGTAATTGGGTTTCTTGGCTCACGTTTTTAATATTTAAATGGTTATAGATTGTTATCATGTCTTATACTTATGAAATGAAAATTGGATGAATATGGATATTAATGGTTATGTCATACAAATATGCAAATGTTGGCAAGATGACATAACAAAGGTAATTATTAATTTGCATGTCAAAATGATATGGATTCTTAGTACTTGATTTAATAATTTCATCCCACAATGTGATACTTAAACTTGAATTAGTTGAAAACCCCAATTAGATGTAATTTTTTTAATGATTTCCAATCCATGAGTTATACTTAACTTTTTGTTTACACTCTGTCACATGGGTGTTCTATGTTTAATAGAAAAAATTGATGTTATTGCATTGGTAATAGAGCATGGTTTCAACTCTAGGGAACTTTCAAGAACAATTTTGTAGACTTATATTGTACTTAAACTATTAATCTGTGACTCCTTCGGATGGTTAAAACTAAATCTCATGGATTCGCTAATACCAACAATAAAATGAATAATAACAACCTAAGAAGAGGAAAAGGTAAAAATAAAAGTATAGGCTTTGGCTCCCACAATCTTAATAGGAATAAAAATAACCCACCTCCTATCAACAATTTTGATATCAATAATAAGGTTCTTATTGCTAATGAAGTGTGTGGTAATCCCATTGATAAGCATGAATAATTCAATAATATAATATTTTCATCCTGAATTTCAATCAAAGGCAATATTGAAACACATGAACATAAACTAAATAACCATGAGAATGTTTCCCATGATGAATTGCCCAACTTGTTAAATGGTCGAGTAGAGGATCAGGTATTCCATGAGTTACCTTTGGTAATTTTTAGTAGTAAATGGTAAATTTAAATCTATCTATATGTATGATAACATCCTATGGTAATTTCTATTGTATTCTATTTGAGGTTGTTAGGAGTTACGAGAATATCCATGTTGGTGAGGATTCCACTAAATTCAATATGGAGATATATTTTTAGCATGGTAAATTTAGAAGTTAAAACTATAGGAAATAGTACCTATAAGTATTTGTAATGAGTTTAATAGGAGGGTTGATGATTATGTTGATTCTGATATGTATGTAAGTAATTAAATATTGAATGTTATTCTCAAAAACATTTCACACAATATATTAATAGAACTAGACATATATCTATGAGGTTTTTCTTTGTTATAATCTCTGATATTAGATATTTTAATATGGATTGTAAGTATTTGTGTTCTTTATGGGTATAATCTAAGAGTTTCTTATGTTCTGATGATTGTTTCTTTCATTATATTACTTGGATGTATTAATTTATTTATCTGTAAGTAGTTTTCATCATATGTTGAACCTTTAGATTAGTATATTTGTTTGTGTAAATCTTGTTTATGGATTCTAAATCTTGATTAAACCTTTTTGTATGATTTATAATTTATAAGTCATTTCACACACCTTATCCCCATTATTAGCATGTTCGAGTGAAACCTAGGAACCTCTACCAATAATGGTGTGGTGAGTGTGGATATATTATGATGGTTACCAACCCAGAGAGAGGTGGAGAGCTAGCTAGACCATAATTTTTTTGAATTTGTAGAGAAATAAGGCCAAATAATTGGGTGTACCTCAAGGGGGATTATACAATAAAAACTATATGATGAATTATGTTAGATCTTCTGGTATGAATTACCAAGATTTATATCTAATTGGTTGGATCAAATTGAATATGACTATTTTTGACCATGAGCTAGTGACATTATTATGTGGACTGAGGAGAAGATAGAATAGTTGTAAAATTTGGAGCCAAATTTGACTCATAAGATTAATCATTGGATAGTTGTCACTATTAATGTATATATCATTGAGTTTGTAGTGAAAGGATATTTATCCTTTGGCACATCGAAAGATTAGTTTCTAAGAGGAATCAAAGGAAAAATTATGTATCAACTTCTAATACTAATAAAATGTTGTCTATTAAGAAGGCCATGGTGCCCACTCTTACTAATATGGAGTAGTCACTTTGGGAATATGGGGATGTGTGTAGGATAGGGGAGAATGAATCAAAGATGAAAATATAAAGCTTGAACCTAAGTATAACATGGATAATCTAGAGGAGAAGGATTAAGAAAAGACTTTTGAGTTAGAAAGATAGTTGCAATAATAGAGGACATAAAATAGACAAAGTACACTATAGGAAACTATGAATAAAATAAGGAGTAGTAGCAATGATGATTTAGATGAGAGAAGATGATAAAGAGAAGCGTATGATAAAGATATATAGAGAAAGGATCCTAGGATAAGTAAAGATAGAGTGAGAGTAAATGATGACGGTCTAGAATGGATAAAATAAAAAGTTATTAGTATAGAAGTAAAATAGAGAGTAAAAGTTCATAGTTTCTAGAAGGGGTAGTCAAGAAATAACTTCAAGGATTAAATTAAAATAATATAAATAGGTTCATGTTTTGAAAGATATATCTTTAGAGGTAAGGATCATCTCCAACAGAAGCACACATCCCCTGAGTCCATAATTTTTCAAAATCATAGTAATTCCCTGATGACTTTAGAGGATGACACTTGACAAAGACCAATTACATAAGAAGTTTATAAAAGAATCTATAAGTAAAAAAATCTATATATCATGAATTTTCACATATTTTCTTAGATCAACAAAATAAGATCATCACAACATTATTTTTTATAGTAACAAATCCTCTAATCTTTTCACAGGCTAAGGATTTCATTACATAACTTCATATTTTAGAAGAGGAAGGAAAAAATGGAGATATATTTGTAACATCTATATTCACATAATAAAAGGAGACAAAACAACTTATTCCATATCAAGAGTCATCCCCAAGTGTGCGTAAATATTCAAAACCACAAACAACATCGAATCCAGTCATAACACAATCAATTACTATATCTATAATAAACCCTATTATGGCAATGCAGTTGGGTGATTTTATATATCTGGCTCCCTATGATGGGTCTATGGACCTTAAACAATACTTAATTTCCTATGACATGAAATGGTAGGCAAAATCAATCACTGATGAAAATATTGATAAGTTTGAATTGATCGATGATTTGGGTGGATTTGTACTAGAGTTTATATTTTGTAAAAATACATCTAGAACATCCTTAGATGATGTTAAGAATTAGATCATCAGACTTCAAGCCAAATAATCCAAAATTTGAAGGAGATATAGCAAGGACATCATGAGATTGTTAGTGACTATGATCATATATTTTTTAACGTGATGAATAAGGTAGTATTTTTTTGGAAGATAAAGACAAAATCACTTGGTTTGTATAAGGTTTATGACTGAGGATGATATTTTCCATGACTCAAACTTAGTTTAGATATAAATTTGATGCCAAATCTATTGAAATTTGGGTAAAGTAGATTAAAGAGTATGGTGATACAAATACACCATTATCTAAGGTAGAAAGTAACTTGCAAATATTTTTGAGAAAATTAGATCAATTTCAAGGAAGGGTTGAGAGACCTAAATTAGATATCTAGTGCTTAGAGTGAAGATAATAAGGGAACCATAGAAATCAATGGCCCTTGGTTAAAATATAACTTTTTGAGACATGAAAAGTGATAGGGTATGTAAACTTATAGTTTCACCTCTTATATTAGTACATAAAGACTCAGTATAACATGCATTATAAATTATATAATTCATGTACACGTGATGACAAGGATTATCATGCACTCTAGGAATTAAAAGAGGATATAACTAAGAATGCATTTATGGTTGCTACAAAAAAAATATAGATATAACATAGGCTACTCCTACCTTGGGAAGCATCATACTAGGGTAGAATCCTTCGATGATTCCTTGGGATATTGAAGCACAACAACAACCTCAAACACTAGTAGGTTCCCTACCTTCTAGCATAACTAGAATATTAACTCATAGAACTTTTCAAATCAACTATGATGTACTCATATCAAGATCCATCAACTCTTGTGGTTCATAAATAAAAAAATAGGATGGGCTCTAAACACACCATAATCATAAGTGTCTAGATTTAATGAATATTCATAACATCAAGGATGGAATGTACCCAGGAATACTATAAATTTAGGGAAATCACAACACAAAGGTAGATGAGGATTTAAGGGGAATATATAATGGTAAAAAAGTGGATACTAAGGTGGTACATAGGGGGTCAAGGTAAAAATGGGCCTAGACAACCCATTCACTATTACCTCTATAGATAACTAAACCATATGTACAGAAATTGTCTTGCAAGTCCTCATAGACAACATTACTATGAATATGGTAGAGTGATAGAGTAACACAATATAAAATATTGTCCAGTATCAAAAAGACAATAGAGGGAGAGACCTATTATAAATGTTAATATGATTCATGTAAAACTAAGGGAGGATGCCACACTATAAGTAGTAACTAGACAATAGCATGCACAATAAGGATTACTAAATTATAAATTCCTAAAGAATTGGGTATTAAAAATCCATGTCCATATTGATACCCCAAAACTAATACTATAAAGGGCCTAATATAGGAAGTTACATATATTTTTAAGACAATCCAACAACAAGGGATAAATGAAGGGGATGATGCCATTCCTGACATATAGATGTATGGTTAGACATTACGTATACTAAGAAAACAAAGGTTTGTCACTATGATAAAATATTTTATGAGACTCCTTCATACACTATGTAATGAGTATATCTATCATAACATCACAAACCTACTCCATAACCTACTAGAATGTGCATAGAAAGGCTAGTAGTAGATAGATAAGTTGGTTTGGTTGTAAAAACCAAGAAACCTTAGGGCATTGATGCAAAGATCGACATAGAATTATATGGATATGACATACCCAATGATATATTAAATTTTTGAAGCACTATAAATATGGTCCCTAAATCCACTTGGGAAGCCTTAAGAAGACCTGTATTGAGTTATAGCCCTATCACACTCAACCTTGTAGAATATGGTAGGGTTAAACCTATTGATCACTTGGAGGGTATCAAAACAAAAGTTATAGAACTTAGTCTATGAGGTTATTTTTAAGTAATTGATATGAACACAGATGAGATGCACTGACCTACTCTAATAGGGAAAAAGTGGGCCTATGATGGGTGTATGACTATTAACACAATCATGAATCAATTACAATCTCGTAAAGATGCTAATATCATTGTCATTACTCTAAAAAAGACTAAGTACAAACCATATATCATTCCAAAAGATCTATACTCTCCTTATAATGATACTAATTTTAACTAAATGAAGGTCTCAGTTGAAAGTAAACAAAAGGCTCTATGAGCAACTGAGTATAGTTTTTATTGAGACCAACATGCCCCATTTTCTTTAAAATGGGGACCTTATGAAAGTTTTGGGTAATTCACCCTACCATTAGATCCACATAATTAAAACCACTTTTTTATATCTTTAATGATTTAAATTCATGTTAGTCCATGACAAATGTTAATGGGTACCTTTAAAAATGTTTCATTAATGTATAACTAATTGAGTTTTCTAATGATCTAATTTGTTTAAAAGTTATCTTATAAGGGGTTATAATTCAAAGATACAAGGTATAATCCCAAATACTCAATAAATATTACTTAATTAATATGTGCAAATCAAAATATTACTTTTCCTATGTTAAAATTTGTATTTGATACTATGATGTACCTTGATTTTAAGTTTTAGATTAGGGTCCAAGTCAGATTCTATACTCAAGGTTTATGAATTTAGACTTGTCCCTTTTATTTTATCTCGTGATTTTATAACTTTAAGTTATTTTTCCTTTGTGTTATAACTCAATGACAAATCACCCTCAATCAACATGTAATAGTGTCACATGCACTAATCACTCATCCATATAGAGTTCTAAGATTAGTCATGCATCTTTTAGATTTTGAAAAGTCTCACAACCCAACACCTCAATCATATCATGCCACTTGGAACTCAATCATGTAATTTAGAGTTAAAATGGAAACATTTTAAATCCTCACAACCCAATGATTCAATATGTGTCTATCACTTATCACTCAATCACAATGTTCTAGTTCACAAAGAAGTTACAACTCAACTAAAATACACCATGTGGTACCCATTCATAGCCCCCCAATGATGCTATTATTTTATAAATATATTTTTACCTAGTGATCTAATGGGAGTTTACCACTTTTTTTTTAGCATTATTTCTATTATTGAGGCTTGACATTAATGTTTTCATTGATGTCAAAGGTTGTTCATGAGGTATGAGGTCATTAAATAGTGTTTTTATTTGATTGCATCCCTTAGAGTATGACATTTTAAAAAAAACTTATAAGGAATTTAATCATGTTATATAAGCATCAAAAAATGTTTCAGGATCAGTTGTAAAGGTTTACAAGTGTTTGAACTTAACAGGAGACTTGAGAAGGCTTATGCATAGGATGCATAGTCTTGTGCATGAAGGATCATGGTTTTATAGTGAGATGGATACACATAGGAATAATATGATGTTTGAGGACACTTGAGAATGTAAATGAATCAATATATCACTTAAGATAGCTTCAAGGTGAGTTTACAAGGGTATAACCTACATGACTAGCATGCAAATAGACTAGTTATAGACTTTGGCTGATCTAATAAGGGGCCATAAGGTGTTTTCAATAACTATGAAGGACGAAAATTAGTTTTTAAGAATTTAATAGGTTTATTTAGAATGTGATTGAGGTTTTGAGTGCATGTAAATATGCTTAAAGGTCATTTTCAAGACCTAATATGATTTGTAGGTCAAGGTTCAAGCAAGCAAAGAGAGAGATGTTGAATAAATGAGGTATGAATTTTATATTTAAAGATAATCATGGAAAAATGATAATTGATATAGGTATTTCATGTTGTTTCAAGTGTTTTTATCAAGTATAAGGTCATTTTTTTAATAAAAGGCATAGAATGTGGTTTTGAGGTTTCTTATGTGCACATAATGAAATGTTCTCAACCTAAGAAGGAATTTCATGTGTTCTTTGGAATGTGTAACATTTTCATGATAACCCAATTAATTTATGGTATATGGATAATATAAATAGATAAAATTTATAATCATTGGTTTATGGAATAAAGGGCTAATATTTACGAATGATCATTAAGATTGTAAGGTGGTTTAAACCTCTCTAAAACCCTAACTTTGACCCAATGAGAAATATATTGATCACAAAAGCCCATAATTTTTTTTAATGTATATTAAAGTTATTATATGTTTTATTTAAATCTCTCTATAATCTTCAAGAGTGATTTGTTTGTTTGAAGAGTGAGTGACCCTACAGAAAAGGCCTTATTTCTCAAACATTTGCTATAACTGGTAGAGTTGACTAAGTCAAAGTTAATAATTTGATGGAGGTTGAAGATTGAAATATTATGTAAATGGTGGTTTATAATCATTTTATAAACCTTAGACATGTTAAACTAGTCATTCAAGTTAACATATTGTTAAAAGGCCTAATGGTGTAGATAGTGAGAAAAAATTAGGCAAAAGTGAGAATGAGATTAAGGATGTGCTATCATGGATTAGGTATGAATAAAATTTCATGGAGATGTTTTAAAAAATGTTTAATACATGTTCATATTATATATAATATTTGTATATGATTGTATATATAAAAAATTTGATCTCAAATTGACTTATCTAACTAAGGTCTATGCACAGTGAAGTCATGAGATTGGTCTGTAAGACCAATATTTATATTAGAGATTATGATATATTTATTTTAATTTGTTCTAAGTTTATTCTAAGATAATATTAATTCACTATAATTTCTTAGTTATTTCCTTTCATGTATTATAAATTCATGTTTCCATGACTGTGTTTTGAAGCTAGTTGACTTTTCTGAATGGGCTACTTGCAAAGAAGGCTTTGAGTCCTTTTACCTTGAGTTATGAAGTTTAATAAAAATTTTGATTTTGGTAAGGTCATTTATATTTTTCATGTGTGATTTTTTTTCATTTTTTTTTTTCAAACTTATGTTTTTGGTTTAGTTGTTCAAGACAGACTTTATCGGTATGCATAGGCCTAATGATGAATAGTGTTAATGGCATGCTTCCAATGGTGGTTATAGATAAAAAGTGTAATGAAAATAATTTGAGATTATTAAATGTATATTTAAGTTAAATATTATATGTTTATTCCATGTGAAAATTCTAATAATGTTCCAACATGTTCAAAGGGTAATGTGTGCTAATGAAAGCCTAATTGAATTAGATCTCCTTAAGGCCTAAAAGGGGTTATGGTCCTATATGATATGACCAACCTATTATGATTTTTTGTTCATGTTTTTTTCATGTATTAAGTCCCATTTTATTTGAAAACTAAGTGTACAATTATTTATAGTTGACCAAGAGGTTAATGAGTAAGAGTATAGTATAAAAACAAGTCCTAATAGGCCTAATCGTTTAGATCATGTGTGAATGTGTTAAAGTTAATAATATATAAATTTAGAGAGATGAAGGAGGTATTTTAGAAAATAAATATGGAGCATATAAACCATAATTAATATATAACATGTATATTATATATTAATATCAATAATAGGTATTTTGAAGACTAATTCTCCCCCACCCTCTCATTCATTTTGCTTCAACAATTGGTATTAGAGCCTAGTCCTTTAAGGCAAGTCTGGAATCTTGAATGTGGTCATAAAAATCATAATAATATCTGTTGATCAATAGGAAGAACACAACATGTATAATGATGAAGTATACTATGATAGTGAAGAGGGAAAATTTGAAGTAGACCTTGAAGTTGAGCTCATAAGTACACTTTATGATTTGAAACATCAAAATAAGACTATCAAAGATCTCAGGAGTCAATTAGAATAGGTCAACACAAGGTGTAAGAAAAAGGAAGTTGAGTATGACTATTTGAAGATAGAGCTAGATTCCTTGAAGTTTGAGAATGAATAGTGCATAGACAAATTGAGTAAGTTTGAGAGGGTATGAGAAGTCAAAAAAAGTCAAGAGTACTAACCTAAAAATATTAATTAGGAAACCCAATGATATAAATTATAGAAAATTTGTTTTATATATTTATCATAATATAGGACACATTGCAGGTTATGCTCTAATAGAGTTATAGGATCCATAAGATTTAAAAAGACATATGATGGTCCTAGAATGCATAATAAAGATCAAACATTGGTATGTAATCCAAATCAAGCTAGGATGGATCAAATTGAGCTCAATAAGTAATAATGACTATTTTCCAAGGAGAAATAGAAGACTAAGGAGGATTCTATGTTAGTTCAAAATACCTTTCAAATTCAAGATGAAGGCATGAAATGGTATATAGATGGTGGTTTCTCAACTCACATGACAAGAGATAGAAATAAATTCATCCATTTGAAGGAGAATTTTTTAGGAACAATTAGGTTTAGAGATGACACAATTTCCAATATAATTTTCAAGGGTATCTTGAGTTTATAAAATAGAAAGACCAAGACACAAAATGTGTTTTATGTGTAAGGTCTTAAACATAACCTAATTAGTGTGAGTCAAATTTGAAATTAAGGACACACACTAAGCTTTCATGACAAAGGGTGTGAGATAAAGAGATCCAAATCAAGAAGGCTAATTGAAAATTCCAAGAGGACTTAAAATAACCTATATGGAATAAATGAGATCCAGAAGGATAGATGTTTCATCAGTAAGATAGATGAAAGTTAGATATGGCACAAAAGGCTAGGTCACCTAAAATTTTATAACCTAGTTAGGATTATCACTAAGAAGTGCCTGAAATCTAATAGAGGATGAGAGTTTTGGTCTAATGAGTTTGATGACTTAGGTGATGTTCATGGAATAAGGAGACAAGTCTTAGAAGCTATGACACCTTAGCAGAATGGGGTAGTGGAAAGGAAGAATAGGACAGCTCAAGAGATGGATAAAACTATGTTTAATGTGTCTATATTATCTTATGGATTTTATAGATAATTAGTAAGAATTGATGTCTACATTTTGAATAGAGGGAAAATAAGGACTAATGGAAAAAATACTCCTTATAAACTATGGAAGGGAAGACCTACAATGTAGAAAACTTTAAAATGTTTGGGAGTAAATGTTTCATAAAAAGAGATGATGAAAACTTGGGTAATTTTGATTCTAGATATGGTGAAGGCATATTATTAGTATACTCATAAATGACCTCAGCCTATAGATGTTATAATAAGAGACTACAAAAGATAGTGAAAAGCACCAATGTGAGGAATGATGAGACACATAAATTTCACTCATAGTCAAAGAACACTTTAGAGAATATGGAATTAAATAATGAAGAGGAAACTATAGATGTTAATGGGGAAGAATAAGAATTTGAAGAGATATATGACACAAAAGGACCCATAAGATAGATTCAAAGAGACCATCCTGAATCTCAAATCATTAGCAACAAAAATGTAGGTATGCAAACTAGGAGAAGATAGGTAAGTAATCTAAATCAAGAGAAATATATGTTATCCAAGATTGAACCTAAAAGTTTTATATAAGAAATAATTTTTTTTTTTGGATAAGTGCTATAAATAAGGATCTATACCAAATAGATCATAATGATACTTGGAAACTAGTTCCTAGGCTTAAAGACAAGAATGCCATTAGAAAAAATGGGTGTTCAAAAGTAATTTGAATTAAGAAGGAAAAGTTACTAGGAATAAGGCTATATTGATATGCAAGGGATATACATAAGTTGAAGGGGTATATTTGAGGAAACCTTTGCACTAGTATCAATATTGGAGAACATCATATTGTTTCTATCTTATGTATGATTCAAAGGATTCAAGGTATACCAAATGGATATCAAATATTTTTTTAAAGGGAATTTAGAAAAAGAAGTGTACATTGAGAAACCTAAAGGGTTATCACTATCAGATGGCAAAGACTATGTTTTCAAATTGAAGAAATATCTCTATGGTATAAATCTATCTCATAGAGATTTGTATGATAGGTCGTAAAAGTATCTATTGGATCAAGGATTCAAAAGAGGAGTTATAAATAGTAATCTATACATCAAGATAGAAGATGACCGTCAGTTGATAGTATTTATCTATGTGGATGGCATCATCTTTGGTGGAAATAATGATAACATGATAAAGGCCTTTATAGAGATGATGAATAAAGAGTTTTATATGCCCGTTTTAGGATAATTATCATTCTTTCTTGGGTTAAAAATCACTTAATGTGAAAAAGGTATATTCATCTCACAAGCCATGTACATAAAAGAGATGTTGAAGAAGTTTGAGATGGAGGATTACAAGGTAGTTAGCACACTTATGATCATAATATATAAGTTTATAAAGTAATATGAGTCTTAAAAGGTGAATTAGATGTCATATAGGTTAATGATTGAAAGTTTGTTGTACATCATTAACTCTAGACATAACATCATGCAAGAAGTAGGTCTTATGGTAAGGTTTCAAGCATATCCAAAGGAGATTCATCTATAATAAATAAAAATGATACTCAGGTATCACAAATGTACTATGGAGTATGGACTGTGGTATCTAAGAATCAAGGAGTTAAACTTGATATCCTACATAAATTCAAATTGGGTAGGAAGTATAGATGATAGGAAGAGTACCGGTGGAGGAACCTTATTCCTAGACGGGTGCTTCGTCTCATGGATAAGCAAGAAACAAACATCGATAGTTCTATCCAATTTTAAGGCTAATTACATTGTAGTATCTTTTTTTTGTACTCAAGTCCTATGGATGAGATAGACCCTAAAATACTACAAGGTAGATTATGATGGTCCTAGCCATATCTATTATGATAATACAAGTGATGTAAGCATCTCAAATAAACCTATTATGCACTCAAGGACAAAACACATTCCCATGAGATATCATTTTATAAGAGATAAGGTAAGTGAAAAAAGTGTAAAAATTGAATATATCTCTCCAAAGGATTAGATTGCAGACATCTTGACCAAACCACTTCTAAAGGCAACTTTTGAACATCTAATAAAGGAATTGGGTGTAATCCCTACCCCTAGCAATCATTGAAAAATCCAAGTACATAGGGGGATATAATCATGATCATTAGCTTCAATAATAGGTTAGTTTTTCCAAGAAGGTATGAATGAAGATGGGGGGAGCATATTTATTTTATGTCTCATAAAATCATTATTCTGTGTGTTAAGTATTTTGACTACAAGGAGTGTGATCTAAAGAATTGAAGGCATACATTTGTCATCTATGTAAAAGGTGGAGAAATAATATAATGGGGAGAGAATGATGATCAATTTTTAGTATGGTTTGCCATGAAAGACAAAGGGGGAGAATTTTTAGTATTGTTTCTATTATTGAGGCTTGGCATTGATGTCAAAGGTTATTCATGAGGTATGAGGTCATTGAATAATTTTTTTTGTTTATTTAATACATGAAAGGTATGAAATTTTTTTAAAAATGTATAAGGCATGTAATCAAGATATATAATAGTCAAAAAAAGTTTCAAGATCAGGTGTCAAGGTTATCAAGTGTTTGAACCTTGTAAGAGACTTGAGAAGGCTTATGCATAGGATGCCTAATATTGTGCATGAAGTAACATGGTGGCCTAGTGATATGGATTCATATAGCATAAGAGGATGTTTGAGAATAGTTGAAAATGTACATGAAGAATTATATCACTCATGAGAGCTTCAAGGTGAGAGTATAGGGGTAGAACCTACATGACTAACATGGAAATAGACTAGTTCTAGACTCTTCTTGATCTAATGAGGGGTAATAAGGTGTTTTCAAAGCCTATAAAGGATGAAAAGTAGTGTTTGAGCACGTGAGATATTTCTTGATCATGTGATTAAGGTTATAATTACATGGAAAGATTTTTGAAGGTCAATTTCAAGGCATAATATGACTTATAGGTCAAGGTCTAAGCAAGTAAAGAGAGAGATAGTGACCATATGAGGTATGAGTTTTAGGTTTCAAGATAAACATGGAAAAATTATCATTAATAAAGGTATGTCATGTTGTTTTAGGTGTGTTGACCAAGTTTGAGGTCAAATTTTGAATCAAAATGCATCGAATGTGGGTTTGAGGTTTTCAATGTGCATAAAAAGAAGGGTTATCAACCTAAGGACTTTCATGTGTTAATTAGAACGTTTAACCTCTGCATGATAACTTAATCCATTCATGTTAGATGGGTAAGGGTTCTATCTCAAAATTTCAATCATTGGTTTCTAAAATAAATAGCTAATATTTATGAATTATCATTAAGACCTTAAAGTGATTTAAACCTCTCTAAAACCCTAAATTTTACTTGATGATAAATATATTAATCAAAACATCCCATAATGGTTTTTAATGGTTATTCAAGTGATTGGAGGTTGTAGTCAACTCTCTCAAGCATCTTTAGGTGTGATTTGTTTGTCAAAAGAGTGAGTGAACCCTAGAATAAAAGGCCTTATTTTTCAAAATAATGAATCCAGTTACATGGAGATGTTGTCCAAAACTTGTAATACATGTCCATATTGGATAGAATATTTAGAGATGATTGTATATAGAATAAATATTCTCTCAAATTGACTTGTCTAAATCAGTAAGGTCTATGTATAGTGAAGTCATGATATTGGTAGATAAGACCAATATTTCTATTAGAGATTATGATATATTTGTCTTAATTTATTATAAAGTTGTCATAAGATCATATTCATGCATTATAATTTCTTAAGTGTTCCCTTTCATGTCTAATAAATTCATGTTTCATGATTATGTTTTGAAGCTAGTTGATTATTCTGAGTGGGCTACTTGTAGAGAGGGGTTTGAGTCCTTTTAGCCTATGTTATGAAGTATAATGAACCTTTTTATTTTTTTAAGGTCATGTAGCATAATATGTGTCATTTTTTTCCATATTTTTTTGGAAACTTTGTGTTCTTATTTTAGTTGTTTAAGACAAACTTTTTGGGTTTGCATAAGCATAATGTTAAACAATGTTAATGGTGTGCTTCAAGTGGAGCTTGGAGATAAAAGGTTTTATGGACAAATGTTAAACTTGGTAAGGGTATATTAAATTTAAATATGATATGTTCCTTCTATGTGAAAAGTCTGATAATGTTCTAAGATGTTTAAAGGGTAACATGTGCTAATGAAAGCCTAATTGAATTAGGTCTCCTTAAGGACTAAAAGGGGTTTTAGTCCTATATAATATGACTAACTTAATGTAATTTTGGTTCATGATTTTTTCATGTCCTAAGTCCCATTTTATTGAAAAACTAAGTGGACAAGTGTATGTCCAAACAAGAGGTGTATAAGCAAGAGACTAGTATAAAAATAAGGCCTAATAGGCTTAATTATCTAGAGCAAGTGTGAATGTGTTGAAGTGAATGAGATAAAACTTGGAAGATATAGATAAGGTATTTTAGACAATTAGTAGGGTATATAAAAACCATAATTAATATTTTATATGGATATCGTAGATAATTATCAAGGTTATATGACCTAACCAAGTCAAGAAGACGGCTAATTAAATGAAGAAGGATAAAGACTAATTTGAGAAGGATAGGTGTGTGTGAAGAGTTTAATATGGATATGAATATATATTTAATGATAAAAAATGGTTATAAATGTGATAAATTTTTTAAGGTGGTCGAGTTGGTGTTGAGTCACCTAAGGGGTTCATGCCTTGTTACGAGTGGATGCTTGTTAAAGCCTAGTCAAGTTGGTGCTTGGCTAGTTAGAGTTGGTGGTCCAAATGAATTTGATGCATCACTAAATATTTATGTTTGAATTATTGGACATTATTATATTTGAATCAGTAGTGGTTTTTCTTCCCCTTTATTTTTTCCCACTCAAATAAGTGTTTTTTATGTTAAGTTCTTCTCTCATTCTCATGGCTCTTAATGTGTTGCTAGCTTACTATACTATTTTGATAATTCATGAGTGATAAGGAAAATATTGTAAAATTTTTTAAGATTGATTCACCCTCCTTTTATGTATTTTTATTCCAACACTTGAAACTCATATATGGAATTTCAAGTTCAAGGAGGGGTCATAATTCAATCAGAGCATGCCATATGGCACCTAGTCACAACCTTCTAAGGCTTTAATTACTTTGTAAATCTAGAGACCTAGTGACCCAATTGTAGCATCCCACTTGGAACTCAATCATGTCCCTATACCCCCCATAGTCAAGGTGAAATTATCAATTATAACCATGTTATGATTTCATGATGGGATGAAACTTGACATTTAGTCATTCAATCCTAAATAATAAGATATGACATGGAAGCCACATGGTAGATAGAAATAGTAGACTAAGGACACATAAACCCATTATCTCATGTTAATAACATGATAAAAGGAAACTATGAAACCTAATGAAGATAAATCCAATCAAAATA
The DNA here is from genome assembly GCA_037957365.1 of Torreya grandis. NCBI lineage: Eukaryota > Viridiplantae > Streptophyta > Pinopsida > Cupressales > Taxaceae > Torreya > Torreya grandis. The sequence goes on along the minus strand of JARHVA010005039.1, from coordinate 141,948 downwards.
TGACATGTGTCAAAGTTTTTCAATGTTTGGTTCCATTGAAGGTTTCATATAAAAAAACCATGCAATAGCATGAACCAATGAGAGCTTGCCACTTGGAAAAATAGTAGAGGTCTAAGAGCCAAATCAACCCAAGAATAAAAGGGATCAAGCCATGTAACATCAAATAAGAGAAATCCAATAAAAAAAATGACTCTTGGTAGAATAACATGCAATCCACCCAAATAGCCTAATATTTGAAATCGAATACTAAAGTGCATGAAAGAGTGTCAAGTGTTGAGCACATGTAAAGTATGACACCTAGGAGGTGGATAAATATCCTTAAAGTGCCAGTTGTAGGTGAAACTTAAATGTTGATGGGGATTATTTTGGTAGTTTTAAAGCTAGATTACTTCACTGAAAACGTCAAGCCTATGACAATAATACACATGGACAAGGTGAGGGTAGTGACTGGTTGATTCCTCAAAGTGGATTTTCAAATCTGTAATAACAAAATTGAAGAGACACCTTAGATTTAAATCAAATCAAGTTAAAGATAATTTCCATTTATGACTCATATCTTTTAGTTAAAATTAAAAAATTTAGAGTTTAAAGATTGTTGTCTCAAAACATTACATCTACTTTCAATTATTATATACTAAAAACTATGAAATAGTGTATCATTGTTACTAGGGATTTATGTACATTTATTCACCATTAAATCAATCCATGAGCTTGTCAATTTCAAAACTGAAACTATGTCTAAAGATGGAACATCTAAAGCCACCAAGCAAGAACAAGTTCCATTCCTCTACTCCTATGAAACACACATCATCCTCTAGGATACCAATTTTAACTCAGTTGCATTGGCCACCAAAGACAAACATTATAATTATTTATTATACCATGCAAAAAGGACTATAAATAGAGAAAATGATGATGAGGAAGGATACAATGATGTTAAAGATAGGTTAGACGTTATGGTAATACAATATATAGGGTTACACAAGGTTGCATCTAACCCAAATCTAGGTGTGTTAATAATATGATTAAGTCTTTTAATTTATGATAAGACATTGATTTTATATCCAGGCTATCCTTTTAGTATAACTAGGAGACTATAATATAATAGATTCAAAACCATGACATTGTGGATATTTGGAGGGAGTGGGATAAGAATAAGGTGAAATTTTTATGCAAATCCAAAATTATCTATGGCCCCATTACCTAATTCAAGAAGGGAGTGTGAATGGGAATGTATATGATGAATTTGATGCATGGGGATGATGACATCAGCCATAAGGATGAGAAGTGGGTTCCAATTATATTGATGATAATAGATGATTATAAGACTTTGATGGAGGTACACACCACTAAGAGGGGGGGTGAGTCAGTGGTTTTAAAGTATGACAATACCCAACTCTTCAAGCTACTTAACCAATCATATCAATATGCAAGATAGATGAATCAAAGAACAAGAATGAATGAAACCATAACACAAATATTTATGTGGGAAAACCTCATGGGGGATAAAACCCACTCTCAAGTATACAAAACAATGGACTATATTCCTATATGATGATTAAAAACAAGAGACTTTAGTGAAGCACCCACTTCACAAGGAGAACCAACCCATAAAGATGACAAACACCAACTTGCCTAAGATGTTAACCACCAACACAACACATATAAAATTAAAAACTCTTGAAATCTGATTGATTCTCAATTTGATATAGAAACCTTGCAATAACACCCTTGTCTAAGTTTGCAACTCCACACAAGTCACCAATCACCAAGCTATCTCTTCAATACAAGTAAATAACTCCTCAAATATTTTTATTATATTCAAATATGCCCTTATAAATATGATAAAAATAATCAATATAATTAAAAAATTATGTTGAAACTAATGGCATTTTTCTTTGCTTAATCTCATACAAAAATTATTCATCAAGACCCCAACAACCTTCACACGAGGTCTTCAAAAATCAATATACACTTGCTTGTCTAACTTCATTCACTCACCCAAAAGGCATAAATCATATTTTTTATATACAATTAACTATTATTGTAAATCATCTCACTTAATAATATCTTAGAAATAATTATTAATGTCTACTAAGGTTGGCCATGATTCTCTACACAAGCTTTCTATACCATACCATAAACTCATATCACAAACACCTCACAAACAAATTATAGCCCCACTTGTGTGACTATATTATAATAAATAAAGATTAGTAAAATATTAAAAATCATTAAAAAAAATCTTCAAGAGATATTCAATACTCTCCAATCATTGAGAACACTTGATCTAACCATCTACCCTGCAAACAAACTCAATCAATCAAAATAGGTTCTTTTGCTAACAAAGCCATCATGGTCAACTATGATTCAACCATTAAATCAAATTAAAGTGACTAATAAAAATAATAATTTCATGTAAAAAGGTCATACACCCCATAAATCACCTTCAAGAGTTCAAACCTATTCCTATTCATTAATTACGCCTTCCAATTCCTCTTTTCACTCTAAGCACTCTTTCTCACTTAAGACACCATTTACTTCATATCAACTAGTAAATATTAATCTTATATAGATTTGAAACATAAATATTAATCTCAATTAAAATTTTCATGGCTATTTGGGACAAGTCTTGAGCTTCAACAATCAACCATTAGATCATATAGTCATTAACATAAATCTTCCTTAGAAATAAAAATACTATTAACAACCCATTTTATGTCAGACCCACACACTATCAAGAAACAAAAAACACTCTATAAAAATATTGGAGTTGTCTACAAACCTTAATCATCATATTTGATCATCCAATCCATTCTGAGCCCAAACCATCAAGATCTTCTCTATCGGGTCTAAGACTAGGTTTTTTGCACATAAAAACTTGCTTAATTTCTTAGTGATCATTCATAAAGGATATGGACTTAATATATGAAATAATGATTATATAATATTATTAATGACCCTCCAAAACATCTCCAAAAGTTTCATCTCCCCATGCAAACCCTGCACATACTAATGAACATAAGAAAGCCTTCTCAAGCTCACTAGACACCTTTCTAGCACTTCTTGAAGCTTTTAAACCAACTTTCTGACTTTGTAGCTCAAAATCTGACCGCAGACCTCATAAAAATGCTTTAAAAAAAATTTCTTGACAATATCTCATGTAAAAACAAGCTTCACCAAACTATAAACACCCTTTGACCCTTTCATAAGGCCTCACAAGGCCACCTATGCTAACTAGGCCAATGACCAAACTACCTTACAGACCACTAGACATCTCTTTAAAATGATACACTTGACCTGATATCACCTTATACATGTATAACATACATATTCAAAGCATAATGAGCTCCTCATCATGTCACACAAGCCATAGTACTCAAAACCTTATAGGTAATCATGCATGATCAAGATTACAAGACATAAACTGACCTACATACCACATGAAGGCCATATGAAGGCAACACTTAAGCATATAACACGTCAATAAAAAGTCAAAGATCATCATACTAGGCTACATTCATCCATACATCATCCACCTAGTATACCCATGCACACCCCCACAAGCATCAAATTTCTCCAAGTATATTAGGCCACCATGCTCTATCTCATTCTGAACTTTTAGACCAGTTTGTCATCACCAATGCCACCTGGCATCAATGACAACACATCTACCATAAATATCCAAATATACTCCCACTTTAGGATAAATCATAACCTACAACTTGGTAGCATAGATTACGAAGTGAAAGGAAAACTAAAGGGATAATTTCTAAATGATGTCTTACCTATTAGATGTCATTTGCACTACTGATAAGTTCGCCCAATTCACCAATTGGGATACCAAATTTAAGTGGATCATGACTCACACCTTTCCAAAGGTAAGAGTGTCCAAATATAAATAGGAAATGAGGGCCATATTTGAGCACTTCTATCCAATAGTTTATAGTTCCATCCATGAGAGGCCCATACCCAGACTATCATATGAAATTAGAGTGACACTCAGTACCTTGGGAGCCTACTATTATTATCCACACTACATAGTGATAAAGATAGTCAAAATTAAGATATCCCCACCTAAGGTTGCCCACTACAGTGCCAAAAAAATTGGTTGAATAATAAATTACCTTTTAATTACTCATAAGGGTGGATAGATTGTGTAAGAATAAGAAGAGAGGATTGGTTCATCCTTAGCTATCGAACATTGGCTAGTTTAGAATTCATAACTAGAACTATGTCATTATTGCTGCTAAGTAAGGACCCACCTTTATCTTGGAAAGAGATACCAATAGGGAATGGGACCCTAAACATATAACATTCAAACACTACATCAATCACATGAAAACCATAAGCATCACCTAACATCAGGATCCTAAAGATGAAGATAGGTTATACATCAATGAAATGAATGACACAGAGGTTAAGTAGAGATTTATACCAATATCCTAAAAGTTAAGGGGGGGTTGGAAGATGTAGGTTTCTATCAAGTTTCTAAACCTAAAGATGCTTTGGTATAAGAATCTAAATCTATAATCCATGTTGTTAGCACTGAGGAAGAAATACTAACTAACCCTTAGCTCAGTTGGAGTATATTATGGTAATTATATCCTAATTTGGAGAAGAAATGAGATAAGACTAAAAACCATAATAAGCAAGATTCTATTTTAAAAGAAACATGTATTAGCCCATCCTAATAACAAAATGTTGCCTTAGTACAAAAAAGACCTTTAGAATCCCATCCATCTTTGGTGGAGGTAGTAGAAACACCTACTACAACACCAGTAGATTTAGCACCATAATTTCCTCCCCTATGTTATGCCTATATTTTACACCCCCTAAATTTTTCAAAATCTATTCTTCCTACCATAGAGATGACCATGTCATGAAACTTAAAATTGTGTTGGGCACCCTATTGATTGAAAGTATAATAGATGCATCTTTGATTATGAAATAATAATTATTGATTGATGAAATTTTATTTATGTTTTTAAGTGATTTATAAAATCATGGTGAATTAATGAATAAAATATGCATATATAGTTATATATGTGATCAGTTGTTTTGTTATTTAGATTCAGTTCAGTTTTGATAGTTTTAATTGATGAATGGAATTTCAATTTTTAGTCACTTTATTTGATTTATGATGTTGTTTTATCTTAATAAATTTATTTGATTCATTATTTAAAATAAATTATGGTGGTATATCACTTTTTAAAACATTGTATTTACATTCAAAGCTATTCTAAAAGTTTACATTTGATGTATGGCTTAGTTTCAATAAATAATAATGATATGATGGATATTTGAAATATACATAAGTTGAGGTTGGTTTAGTGATGTTGATATTCTAATTCATACAATTGGTATTCTCATTATTTTGATTCTATGACTTGATTTATAAAATGCATGGTGCAGTTCATGAAAACCTAATCAACATTCTAATGTTTCAAGATTTGAATAGATATTCAAAATTGATGGTCACACTCTAAAGACATGTTTATCATTTTGTATCTGACTAGGTCTAAATATTTATGTATATGAGAATGAAATAGTTAGATGGCACATGAGCTTCTATAAATCATTACAAACTTCTTCAAAGGGTCAAACTTTATTGAGTTAGATCTTGATTGAACTAAAATGGGCTTATTTATCACATAGTTTGCTTTATAAGTTTAAGGGGTCATAATATTAAAGTTTAACATTTGATTCCTTCATGAAATATGTGTTTGGATTAAATAATGGATTATAGTTTCAAGGGTATTTGACCATAGTACTTAGTAAATTGGAAATTGTAAATTTCATTATGAAATTTATACAAGTTTTAAGATCCTTCAATTGATGACAATGTAAACATATGTCGAGTTAGAGATCACATGGAAAAAATAAATATCAAAGTGGTGAGTTGGAATTAGTATTTGAGTATGAGGGTATGGTTATGATGCTTCAAGATTGTTTGAATATTTGGTGGCATGAAAGTTAATGTGAGGTGATATCACCTTGAGTGGCAAAAATTAGTTGAGTTTTAACTGAAATTTTAGATTGAAGGATAAATGTCTCTAACTTTGGATTTTATGACAAATAATTTAGGAGGACTAATAAACACATAGTAAATATAAACCAATGAAAATATAACATTTCATGTGGTTAGTTATGATGCTAAGTTAGTAAATAAAAGTTTTATTTTCTTAATTACTGTCATTTGATACAAGCTTCTTACAGAAGAAAAACTCTGGTTTGTTGAGGTTTGGGAAATCACAGTGAATGATTCTTGAAGAGTTTCATTGGAAAAATCTTGGAAACATTACTAGGTATAGTTTTATAGTTTTTGAATAATTTATTTTAAACTATTGAGGTATTTGTGAGAAAATTGCAAAATCAATGAAAAGATAGTTATATTGAATCTATATGCATGTGAATGAAAGCTTGTTGTATTTATTATGTGGATTTTTATAAAAGATGAGGATTATGGTTAATAAAGTATAAATATTAGTCTACATGCAAATTTTTTAGAAAATTTAAAATTGTTTTGGAAGGTTTCAAAGTTTTATTATTGTGCATGAAATGATAGATAATGTGGTTTCGACATGACTTTGGGTCATCGACTCATCATGGGTTTTTTTTCCTAAACATAGAAAATTATGGTCTAGATTTTGTAACTAATCCCATATATTTATAAAGTTTTGTAATTTTCCATAGCATTGGAAAATTTATCTTCTTCATGGTTGAAAGTTGATAGTAGTCATGCACATGTTGTATGAAGGATAGAAAGTTTTTGAGTTGATTTTTTTTTTTGGTTTGATCACCATTCATAACAAGTTGACTATTTTAGTTTTATAAAAAATTTCAAATAAATCAGTATGCAAACATCTTTTGGTTGATGACAATAGTGAACCTAGGGTTTTTCTCTTGGTCCAATCTATGATTAATACATAGGTACATTCCTAAGCAAAGAAATAAATGTGTCTGGAAATAGTGATGTTGTAGAACACAAAAAATATTGAAGAAATTTAGTGCATGCAATTTTAGATTACATATATGAGTATTATTTTACAATCCATGTTGTCAAAATATATATAAAGTTAAAATATAAATATATGTAGAATAAAATTTGCATTAAAATTATTATAGGCTTTTTTTACATTGAAAATTGATTATTTGTTCTAAAATTTTGATTCACACAAATTTGTGTTCTAAAATATTTGAGTTCGTGGAAGTCATAAAATTATTTTTATCTCAATTTGGATAGATTTTATAAATTTTTTACTTCATAGGTTGTTCAGAAAGTTTGGTTTTAGTTCTAGTATAATGTTTTATGGTTAACAGTTGTAAGGCTTGAAATGATTATATATAGTTTAGATAATTGGGTCGACTATTTTGTCAAAATATATTGGATCAATGAAACATATTTATAGATATTTGTGTTCTTAAAATTCATTGGTGTTTTCAGTCATAAGTGTTGATACCCTTTTATAAGAAAGTGGATAAGTATGAAAATTTGTTTAAAGATACAACTAAGAATTGAATCAATGGTTTTTAATTTAAATATTTATAATGAAGTCAAGGTGCTTTGACACTTCTAATCTAAAATCTGTATAAGGTAGTATAATTCAAAGGAAGTAATGATGGTTTAATAAATACTTCTATATAGAAATTTTGTGTCATTTATTTGAATAACTCAGTTCACTATTCATTTTGAAGTAAATGTTAAAAAGATCTATAGTTTCATTTTAAAAAGTTTAAGAATGATGCATAGAAATTGAAATTTATAAGCTTTCCAAACCTTATGAGATAAAATGATAATGATTTTAGATTGAGAGTTTAATCAGATTAAAAATAGTCAGTTAAGGTGTAAATAGTGTAATAGATTTCAATTTTTGTTTCATTTGTTGAATTATTTCAGTTTTCAATTTGTTTCTTAGACATTTGTTTCCCAATCTTAGGTTTTGTTGTTATATTTTAGATTGTTCACTGTGTTTTGGTGGGACCAACCAATAGGAATTAATGAGAATAGAGGATGGGGATAAATTCCAATAGAAATGTTAGCCAGTCAAATTCTAGCAGATGTTTTCATAGGGGTGGCTTCTATGCAAGGTGTTTTGGACCTAGGTTTCATATAGGGACAAGAATTTCCATTTACTTTGATGCTTATGATTCTAAATTTTGGGGTATTCTATGTAATCTACTTGCTAGTCCATCCAGTAAGGGTTATAGAGGTAATATAGGCTTCCATGGTTATAGGTTTGGAACCTGTTCACCTTCTCAAAGCAATTCATCTCACCATTTAGAGCACGATCCTTGATTCTTGCCACTTCGGCCCCTTAATTTTAGAGGTGAACTAATTGATGATCTTTTGCTTACAAACCAATCCACACATCTTGAAGAAAAAACTAACCATGCTAAGAGTTTGAGGAATTTGGCCATCCATCCAAATATACCTTCTCCTTCTCCTGTAGATCTTGATAAAAAATCTAAGAGGTTGAATCTAGTTGGTTCCCATGGTGAACCTCTCTTAATGTTTAAAAGGTTTAATTATGGAGTTTAGAGTTATGCTAGCAAGAGGAAAACCATGGATATTTTTCCTCACACTAATGAAACAAATATTGATAAAAAGAGGACTAGTCAATTTGAACAAGAAACACCAAGGGAAGTTAAATTGCTAAAAATAATTAAGGTATAAATTGATGACAACACCACATATTCAAGGATGAGATTCGTGTCATTCCCTGATATTGAGATGGAAGACAATTTTTGTCTTTATGAACAAGACAAACGTGTGAATGAAGTGTTGTTTGAGTCAGATGACTAGTGGTCATCAAAAGGATTATTTCTATTTAGTGATGAAATTTCATAGCATAAATTTATATTTTAGTTTAATACTTTGATTTTTAGACTTTGATAAATTTTGATAATTTTGGTAAATATAATTTTTTTGGAGTTATGACAAATTATATATGCTTAAGTTAATTAATATGTGTTATAGATTAATGTGAATAAGATTTATCAATTTTTGACTTATTTATTTTATGATTAAATATGTATTTTATTATATTATTAATTAATATGGGTCCCATCCCATTAATATTAGTACTTTGGGTCTATTATTTTTAAATATATTGATCAATTAATACTTGTTAACTCTTAATTAGATATGTCTTTAACAATTTTTAAATTATATTTAATTGACTTTGTTAAAAGTCAATTAGTTAACATTAACCAATAACTAACTAAAGTTAGTTATAACTTATTTTATAGCTAAGTTGAAGGTATAAGAAGAGATCAAGGACTCATTTGAAGATAGAAGCATAATAGTTATTGAAAACTTAAGTATTTTTTGAAGTCAATCATTTATCTCTTCTTTTTATGCAACTTCTCTGAGAAAGTACAACTTTTGTAGATAGACCCAATAGTACTTTATTTGATGGTTGAGTAATTAATTATTAAACATAGGTATATCTAGTTTTATTTAACATTTAGTACTAATTATCTAAAAGTTACTAAGATTAATATCTTTTGATGATTGCTATTTATAGTCCTATATGTAGATTTTAAGTATTCAACTTGAATAATGATGAACATTTGGCTATCCCACAACACTTCATTGATCCATTTTGATTATAAAGTTGTCATTCAAAATTTTATAGAGAAATAATGTTGGTTTTCTCAATAAAGTAATCTTTTTATACTAAGACAACTCTCCTTTTAAGACTTGCACACTTTTTTATAATTATTTTGTATCTAACTTTAATATAATTAGATCTTTCAAATTTCTTCTAAATCTGATTTTGTTTCTATTTTTATTATCTTTTAAAAATAATTTTAATCTTTAGTTATTTTGTTTTTTATTAGTTTATGTTTCTTTCTTTTATTTATTAGTTCTTATTCTATGTTTGTTCTTTTCTTTATCTAGATAGTTATAGGTTAATATCTTTTAAGTATTCAGATTTACATCTTTTAATATTTATCATTAGTTTAATAGTCTTTATATTTTTCTAAGTTAATCATTTGATATCTATTTCAAAGCTTAGGTTTTTTTAGTCTATCTTTATTTAGATTCAATTCAAATAGATTCTAGGATTGCTTTAATCTTTAGATTAATTTATTTAATTTTTTCTAAGTTTCATAGTTGCTCCTTAATTAGTTTTATTTTAAGATTCAGTTTTGATATTTAGTCTTTTCTTATCTTTTAATTATATTTATTTAGAATCATTATATTGCTTAGATTTCCTAGATTTGCTTAGCTTAATTTTTGTTTAGTGATTATTTCTTAGTTTAGATTAATTTATGCTTAAGTTAGTTTAGTTATTTTTTAAATCTTTATCCTTAGAATAGGTTCTTAGTTAAGTCTTATATCTTTATTTTTCATTTATTTTAGGTGTTAAATTTTAGTTTATTTGTCTTCCTCTTCTAAGTTTGTGTCTTGTTTAGATACGATTATTTTCTTAGTTTGTTGTCTTTTACTAGTTTATTCTTTTTTTATTTAGGATTAGTTTTTTTTCTTTCTGAATTTATTTTCTTATTTTGTTTTTTATTATTTTTCTTACTCTTTTACTTACGTTTTTTGTCTCTTTCTCTTTTTTTTATCTATCTCGTATTTTTATAGATTTCTTTGAATTTAACTTGGAAAACAATGTAATCAAGAAGTAAATATATTATTTGAATACATATACATTATAGCAAATTTCTATTCTTTAAGAGACTATCTAACTCGTAGGTTTTCTCTGTCGATGAGAATAGATTATAGATTCTTATCTTAACCGATTCATGATTTGATAAATAGATTTTTTATTGTTATAATGAAATAAGTTGTCTTGATAATTTGTTGATTATTTTCTAGAGTTTATAATAAAAACCCCTTCACATATCTAGGATCATAGATGAAATTTTAGAACCCCCACAATTAGACTAGTATGATTCTAATTTGACCTTCATGATAGGTGAAATGGTTGATTCATTAACGATATAATTTCCATTGTTAACAAATTTGGTGATTCCATTGGAGATATCATTAAAAAACCTAAATTATTTTAAGTTTTTCTCTTCTTGATAATGGTTCTTGGAGGTCAACAACCTCCTATTATTCAACATTTAATATCTTTATAATAAGATCAAGTTAATGTTGATTTCAATCTAACATGTTATGCATGTTATAATCATCCTATAAATCTTCATCAAGTTATTGAAGTCATAAATCAAGAATAATTTTTTTTATAATTTTAAAATAATTAGTATTAAAATATTACATGTGAGAATCAACATGATATTCTAAATTCAAATAGGATAATTTAATAAAATAGAGATAAAGCTGTGGCTACTAATCCTAATCCTAAAACTCAGTTTCTTTCTAATTCATTCCCATTTAATGATTTTGTCGTGCCTACTAAAACTATTTTTACAAATATACATTTAAATCAATAACATTAGGTTCAATATAATCACTCTTTTTAGGTAGAAATTTCTAAAACTTCCAATGCGAGATCAATTAGTGATAAATCAACTAGTGTATAATCAAGTAGTGGGAGAACCACCAGTACTAGAATGGAGATTAGAAGATCTACTTCATAGGTTACAAAATAATATAGAACAATATTATCTCACTAAAGGTGAATATGAAGCAAAAGCTTATGAATAATTTTCAATATCTATATCACCATGGATTTTTGGTAATCTAATCAATGTCAAAAATTGTCCAAGTAAGTTATCTTCTTTTAAGTGATTAAATATACCAAAGTTTTCTAATGCTTCTAGAGAATCTTGGGAAGATCACTTAGAATCATTTAGATTAGTTTTTGTCACTCTTGAAATAACTAATGAAAATATTTTTTAATATTTTTTTCCTAAATGTTAGAAGAAAAAGCTTATCAAGCATTTGTTAGTCTACCTGCTAAAGTTACTGATAATTGGAGAGATATAGAAGACTGGTTAGAATTGTCTTTTGGTAAGGCCAAAGAAGATTTTGATTTAGTTAATTATATTTTTAACATTTATTTAGATCCTGGTGAGACCATGTATCATTTTGTTTATAGATTCACCAAGCTGTGTCAAAAGATCCCAAGTGATCTTAGACCTTCAAAAATGTTGTCTAGACTTTATCTTTGCAATGCTTTGCCTTTAAAATATAAAATGGATTTAGAAGATAAATATATTATTGAATATGAATAAGTTATATTATTTTGTATTGAATATGAAAATAGCTAAAACATATTAGTTTTAAGGATAGGTCTACTACAGGCTTAAATTCAGATAATGTAGAGATATTGAAAGTAATACAAAGTTTAGGTAATGAATCAGTCATTGTTAAGAGATAGCTTAATGATAAAAATTCTTCTTCATATAAAGTCATGAAAGATTATGATATTGCTTACTATTTCAATGTTTGTGAACTTGATCATAATCCTAAAACATGTCAAGTTGTTATTAAATTCAAGAAGTATCTTCTTGAAGGAAAGGATGAAATAAGTATATATTTAACATATAAAATAAACACACTTGATGATCCCTCATAAATTAGAATGTTTATGTCATAAATACTAAGAATAAGGACTATGGTTTTGCTTAAAATAAAAATAATAATAAATGATAAGTCTCCTTCTGATGAAAAAGGTAAATTAGTCCAAAATAATGCTAATAATTCTAATGATAATGTTGCAAAAAATAATCCTTTTTCTATTGGATATAATAATTGTCAATATTAGTATTATAGATCTAAAAAATTTAGAAAAAATGATACTAATATTTACAACATAATTAATGATTTGTCAACAATTAAGGCTAAATTTTTGCTATTGTAGGCTACTAGTCTTCTAGAATAACTTGATAAGATTAATGAAGCAGTAAAAAATCCAAGAGTTGATGTAAGTTTGCAAAAGGAAAATAATTTTGAACATATTTATGCCCAAAATTTTGGTCATCCTATTGATTATATTCCCCCTTTCTATGTCACAATCAATATTTCTAATAAAATAATTCATAATTGCATTTTAGAAACTAGTTCTTCAAAGAATATCATGCCTAAATACATTATAGATCAATTGAGTAATTCTTATGAAGTGGATCGTAAGAAACTTACTTGTTTTGATGCTAGAAAAACTAAGAGTTGTGGTAAGTTTCATGAAATAGTTATTAAAATTGTGCAAGATGAATGTATTATATGTATGACTAATATTCAAGTGTTGGTTATTCCTAGTAATTATGCAATGTTGTTAGTAAGGGATTGGTCTAAATCCACTGGGGCTTTCATTGGAAAAGATATAATATGGGTTCCTATTAATAATAAGATTGCATTCATTAAGAGGAGAATTTTTTTTGGTACCCCAATTGAATTAACCTCTTCATCTAATATGTATTACATTGAAAATGGTATTGAAACTTATGAATTGTTGAATGTAGATGAACCGAAAATTCAACATGAATAAATATTTAAAAGAAATATTTTATTTTCTCTTTACTTTAATGGAGCTTTCTCTCAATAAGATAATGGTGTTGGAATTTTTATGATATCTCCAATTGGTAAAATATTTTTTTATTCCTTCAAATTGTCTTTTGAAAACACTAATAATACAATAAAATTTGAAGCATTATGTTTAAGATTAGAAAAGACCATAGAATTAAATGTTAAACATTTAGATTTTTTTGGAGATTTAAAGATAGTAATAAGATAGGTTCACAAGAATTATAATACTAATCAAACTCATTTGCATCATTCTACAAAAAAATTTGGTCATTATTTGAGCATTTTGAAGCCTTTAATATCACACATATTCTTAGGGAATTCAATGTTAGATTTGACAAGCTTACGGTTTATGCTTCTAATCCAACTTTGAGTGAAATTGAGCCTACTATAGATTTTTTTATTGAAGTATTTCATCCCAAGATTATTGATTTGAATGATAGTTGGCATATGTTTATAGACACCTAAATCTAGCCACTGATAACCTCCAATTAGGCTTTTGGCTAATTTACACTCAAAATGCACAATTTGGCCTAAAAATACTAAAACATGCTAAATGATGTGAAACTAACATATTCAAGTGCTGATTTTAGCTAGGGTATCACTAAATAGGGTAATGCAATTTATGGGCTAACTAACTTTGATTAGATCATTTTGATTCAAAATGACAAATTTGCACTTGGCTGCTTTAGATTGCTCTTTCCTATCAAATCTTATGCACAAGATTCATGCCTTCATTATGTATTATTTGTAACATCCTAAATGGAAATATAGTTCCAATGCATCTGACATCACTTTCCAATTCTAATCTAGTAAAAATTTGGACCAATAACAAGGCATTTTGATCAATTTGAGTAATTTGTGCACAAAGTGCTTAATCATGCTTAAAAGATAATTAACCCAAATCAAGGCCTAATCAAAAATTCCATGAAAACTTATTGAATACTTGTTTTTACAAATTAATATTGAATATATACATCATCAAGTGACCACATTTCTTGGGAATACATTCCTAAGCCATAAATGCCACAAATATCAAGATTCATGCCCTCCATATCTCATCAATGCCTTCCAGATGCCCTCCATGCCTCTTAATTTCCCCTTATTACAATTTCATGATGAGTATAATTAGAAAATTAATTCCAAAAATTGAATTAATCCTCAACCACACATCTCAATCTCAATATGGATGGTTCAAGTCGATTCTAGATGTTTGCAAAAATCTATAAGTAGAGAGGCCATGAACATCATTTATAAGATATTTTAGTGAAAATTTATTATGCTCAAATATCTTAAAATGACTTGATAATTCAAATTTATAATTTAAAATTGATTCCAAGCTAAGCCAAGCCACAAGCCAAAGGTGCCAAGGAGAGATGGAGGTAGCCAAGCTTCCATTGCCAAGGACTTCATGAGCATAAGTCGAGCAAGCCAAAACTAAAAAAGCATTTGGACAAGGTGAAAGAATTCTTGTGTTCGCATTCCTTACTTTTTATTTGTGTTTGTAATTTGATTTTATTAACTAATCTCTCCCTAGTGTCTAGGCCTAGATATGTTATGCTATTAGTGTGTTTATTTCATTTTTATTTCATTTTAGAACTAACACCATAATAACCATCCTCTCTTGAGTCAAATTCCTAGATCACATAATAGCATGCCTGATGGGACATTATGTGAACTAGGAATTTGAATTAAGAGAGGATGGTTAGTATGGTGTTAGTCCAAAAATTAAAACAAAATGAAATAAACACACTAATAGCACAACATCTCTATGCCTAGACACTAGGGAGAGCTTAGTTAACAAAAGAAAATGACAAACACAACTAAATTGCAAGGAATGAAAACACAATATTTATTTCACCTTCCTTGGATTCTCCAAATGCCTTTGTAGTGGTGGATTTCTTGGCTTGTGCTCATGAAGTCTTTTTCAATGGAAGCTTGGCTACCTCCATCTCTCCTTGGCACCTTTGGCTTGTGGCCTAGCTTAGTTTGGAATCAATTTGGAATTATAACTTTGAATTATCAAGTCTTTTGAAGATTTTTGAGCATAATAACTTTGAACCAAAATAGATTAGAAATGATGTTCATGGCCTCTCTATTTATAGATTTTTGTAAATGTCTATAATCAACTTGAACCATCCATCCTGAGATTGAGATGTGTGGTTGAAGATTATTTAAATTTTTAGAATTAATTTTGTAATTATCCTCATCATGACATTAGAGGAAGGGGAAATTAAGAGGAATTAAGGCAATCATGGAGGCATTGATGAGGCATGAAGGGTATGAATCTTGATATTTATGGCATTTATGGCCTAGGGATGTCTTCCCAAGAAATGAGGTCACCTGATGATGTAGATATTCTATATTCATTTCAAAAAATAAGTATTCAAAAAGTTTCCATAGAATTTTTGATTAGGCCTTGATTTGTGTTAATTTGATTTTAAGCATGATTAAGCACTTTGTGCACAAATTACCTAAATTGATTAGAATGCCTTGTTATTGGTCCAAAATTTGACTAGATTGGAAATATAAGGTGATGTCAAATGCATTGGAACTATATTCCCATTTAGGATGTTACCAAAAACAAATAATGAAGGCACACATATTGTATAAAATATTTGATAAGAAAGAACAATCCAGAGTACCTAAGTGCAAATTTGAAATTTTGACTCAAAATGATCTAATCAAAGTTAGCTAGCCCATAAATTACATTACCCCATTTAGTGATACCCTAGCCAAAATTGATACTTGAATATGTCAGTTCCACATCATTTAGCATGTTTTAGTGTTTTTAGTCTAAATTATGCATTTTGATTTTAAATTGTCCAAAAGCTTGATGGATAAAATTAGATGCATCTCTCACTGAGGAAGAACATGACGTCTTTACAGCTCTATTGAGAGAATTTTTAGATATCTTTGCATGGGCCTATTCTAACATGCCAGGTTTAGATCCCACCTTAGTTATACACCACTTTATGGTTAATATTGACACCAAAATAGTAAAGCAAACGTTATGTAAGATGCATCCTTGCATTTTTTTATTAGTAAAGAAAGAGTTGGAAAAACTCTTAGAAGCAAGATGTATCTAATCCATTGACTACTCAAAATGGATCTCTAATGTGGTACCTATTAGTTAGAATTTTGATGGGATCAAAACCTATATTGATTTTTGAGACTTTCCCTAAAGATGATTTTCGCTTGCCTAATATCAATATGATCATCAACTCCATGACTTGCTATGAAATTCTTTCACTCATGGATGGCTTTCAGGATATAACCAGCTCAGAATAACAACATAAGGCCAACATAAAAAAAATTCACCACTCCATGGGGAACATTTTGTTATTAGGTAATGCCATTTGGCTTTAAGAATGTTGGATCTACATATCAAAGGGTCATGACTATCATATTCTATGATATGATGCATGATATTGTTGAAGACTATGTTGATGACATATTAAGAAAATCCAAAGCTAGGGATGACTATCTAGTAGTGTTGCATAAGATATTTAAAAGATTATAGGAGTAAAAATTCAAACTCAATCCAAAAAAATGTGTGTTTGATGTAAATTCTAGAAAACTACTTGGCTTCATCATGTCTCATAGAGGTATTGAAGTTGATCTAGCTAAATTACATGCTATAACTAAGATGCCACCACCAACCAATTTAAAACAACTCCATAGTTTATAGGGTAATATCTAGTCAATATGATGCTTAATCTCTTAATTAGTAGATAAGTACCATATATTTACACATATTTTTAATAAAGGAGTTCATTTCACTAGGATGATCACTTCTAAACAACTTCTCAATAACTCAAAGACTATCTTGTTACTTTCCCTATTTTATTACCTTTTATGCTAGGAAAGCCATTTTTGTTATACCTATCAGCTACTGATCATGCTATAGGGGAACTCTTGGCTCAACATGATGACAAAGGAAAGGAGCATAGTGTATACTACCTAATCCATACCTTGGTTACATATAAACATAACTATGTACCCATTGAAAAAAGCTTATCCAGCCATGGTCTTCATAGGTCAAAAATTGGTCTATTACATGTTGAATAATAAGACCATGGTCATATCAAAAGTTGATCTACTCAAGTATCTACTATCTAAAATAGCGTTGCAAAGAAGAATAGGTAAATGGGTCATGTTTCTTAGTTACTTTGACATAGAGTATGTCAATCAAAAGGAAATCAAGGGACAAGTTATTGCAGATTAACTTGTTGAAGCACCTCTAATTAACAGACAACCACTCTCATTTCAATTTCTTGATGAATATATCATGATCTTCATTGACACACCCCTTGAGGAGAAACCTAGAAACTATATTTTGATGGTTCATTTACTACACATAGATTAAGGGTAAGCCTATTATTTATTACACCATGAGGGGATCTAATCCCTAAATCATTTAGGATCAGCTTTCCTTGTATAAACAACATAGATGAGTATGAAACACTTGTTACATGACTTCAACAAGAATTCATTAGAATATATCTCATCTCCAAGTTTATGGTGATTCTTAGTTAATCATCAATCAGGTCACAGATCATTTTTAGACCAAAAATGACAAGCTAGTTCTATATAAAGCCATAGTTGACACTCTTAAGCAAAAAATTACCAATGTTCAATTTGATCACATACCAAAGGCTATTAATAGAATTGTAGATGCCATGGATACTATTGGCTCTCTAATTCAATAAAAAAATAAAGCTAGAGAGTATCAGTTCCTCATCAAGAATTTGTTAGCACTAGCTTATGAACCTTCAACCATTGCCATGATTTGTGATATTGTTGGTCCTAATTCTATCTGGTACTTAGACCTTTACAACTACCTTCATGACCAAGTTATTCCACATTACCTATCTTGAAAATAAACCAAATCCTTCATTCATCATTCCACTTGTTATACTCTACTTGGATCTACCCTTTATCATCATAGTTTTGACAAAACTTTGCTTAATTGTTTAACTTTGGTAGAGTCTACACTAGCATTAAGAGAAGTTCGTGGAGTATGTGGAACTCATTCTAGTGGGGCATTCCTATCCAAAAATATTTTGAATACTGGTTATTATTGGCCCAAAATGGATGTAGATGCCACTATTTATGTAAAAAAGTGTGACAAATGTCAATGTCATGCTAATCTGATTCATGCCCCAGAAAAAATATAAACTAATGTTAACACTATAGCCATTTTCTACATGGGGACTTGACCTCATTGGGAATATTAACCCCACTTCATCTGATAGCCATAAACATATCTTTACCACCACTAAATATTTCACTAAGTAGGTTGAAGTTATACCCCTCACTTACATGACTGGAAAGCAAATTTCCAAATTCATTTTCAACCATCTCATTTGACACTATGATATCCCCTTTGACATTATATCTGATAATGAAGGATCACTCAAGAACAAAGATTTAGAATAGCTATGTACTGAATACAACATCACCCAACATTTTTCTACAACATATTACCCTCAAGGTAATGGCCAAGTAGAGGCATCCAACAAAACCATTATCAAAATTCTTAAAAATATTATCAATGATTCTAGTCATGATTAGCACCTCTATATATTTCTTACCCTTTGGGCAAAATGTATCAATCATCATACCCCCATAGGAGCCACTCTATACTCACTTGTTTATGGTATTGAAGCCATTCTTCCCATTGAGTTTGAATTACCTTCACTATGCATCTCTTTCAAGAATGTCCTAGATGATCATTACTATTGAGTAGCTCACCTAGAAGATCTAGATCTACTTGATGAAAAATGCACAACCATGCTCAACAATTTTCAAGCATATCAGAATTGACTCAAAGGCCACTATAATCAGCATGTGAAGTATATAAAATTTGAACTTAGTGATCTTATTCTTAAATAAAACCAAAAAAGTACCATGGTTGAGAATAAACATAAAGGTAAACTCAAACCAAACTGGATAAGGCCTTTCATCATCATGATAGATTATGGATCAGGAGCATACAGGCTTGCCACACCAGACGGTGATGATATTCTAGAGTTGATGAATATTATTCATCTCAAGTGGTACTATGATTGAATTCTAAGGTATATTATATGTAAGGACCATTTTATTTATGGTATTTTATCACTATCCTTCTTTGTATAAATACCATCCTTATTCAACTCTTCATCGTATCCACTTTCTGCTTCTATTCTATCAACCTAGTGTCTTCTAAAGCCTATCCCATTTGACCTTAGTTTTTGTCATTCATTACATAGTTTCAACATCAATGTATCTAATTAGTTTCATCACTTGACTAAAGTAATTTAGATAGAGATCATATTTTAGGATAGTGTCATAGAAGTTTTGGCAGTTGCATCCTTCATTTGTTATGCCTTTCTGACCACCAATTTTGCTACTAATTATAACCACCTTTGAGAAAATTAGTACATTGATCTATGCCATTGTGTCTTAGTTATAACCATCTAAGGGTAAATTAGGGTAAAAATTAAGCCTTGACATACCAACTTGCCACTTCCTATGCCACACTGTGCCTTTTTGCCAACTATGCCTATTTTGTTTGAATTTACTACTGCACTAGTCAAGTTCCTTTGCTATAATGGTAGAACTACAGTGACTTGAGGTCCTACTATAGGACTATGTAGGTAGTTCTCAATACTTGTTGAGGTCAGCTCAGTCACCCTTCTCCACCATGCTCTTGCCATTTTATGAGCAACCTAAGACACACTCTCGCTATTTTTCAATAAACCTAAGCCATACTCTTATCATTTTGTGAGAAACCTAAGCCACACTCTCGCCATTTTATGAGAAACCTAAACCACACTCTCATCATTTTTTGAGCAACATAAGCCATTATATTTCCATTTTACAAGAAATCTAAGCCATTATCTCAACATTTTATGAGCAACCTAAGCAATGCTCTCACCATTTTGTGAGTAACCTTAGTTTGAACGCTCTCACCATTTTATGAGCTTGAACCATTTAGTGTCTCGTCATTCTTTATTGAGTTGAGATACTTCAAATAATTCCAAAAACATTTCAAAAAATCATTAGAAAAGATCAAAAACATTGACCACTTCTTTGCTTTAAGGATTTTGGAAACCCTTACTAAGTTACAAGTAAATCACTTGTCATTTAGTTTCCCCATCCTTTTTAGCATTTTCTTTCATGCACTTACGATTTTAAAAGACCATGCATATTCTTATATCACATCCATTTTGTTTTTTTCCTTAGTTATCACATTCTTCCTATTCTTTGGGAGAACTACATTTGGCCTAATTTTTTTTATTAGATATTACATTCATGAAACTATCTAGGTATCATCCACTTGCCTAGTGCATATGGAGATAGCTCAGCCACCCCCTTCCCTTTCTTTTATTCTCCCATTTTGTTCATTTGTTAAGTTGTCACCTATTTTATAGGAGAAATGCTCATAGGGTTTTTATTATGTTGTTTGTTTTCTTATTCCTACTTATTTTGTTTGTTTGTCTACCTGTTTATTTACTTCAACACTATTGCCTTAATTTAATTTATGTGTGCTCATTGGGTGATTATTTTTCCACACTTATACTCTAATCCATTCATATTCATATGTTTACATTATCATCATGGTTTCTATCATTGATGCATTACTCTCTATTGAGTATTAGATTACAGGAGTCAGTCCTTATGCATATTTTGGCCAAGTCCTCATGATGTTATATCATAATGCCTACTAATACATGTTATAACAAACCTCATATTCAAGAAGTCTATTAAGTAATGGTAGCATCTCTTCAGCACTGACATCTCAATTATATCCTAATCATATCCCAAATAAAGTAATTAAATATGAAATAATTTAAACCTTTATTATTTCAGATGAGCATCTCCCTCCTATTAGGTTGTTCCAATTCATCATTACCCTCTATGTTAAGTTATCATCATCCTTGGCCATGTTTATCATGTTTTCTATAATTAAGGTCTAATGATTATAACCACCTATGGGAAAATCATTGCACATGATTCCACCTACATTTTTCAATGATTATAACCACATTTGGGAAAATCATTGTGTTGTCACCACTTTACATTTTCTGCTTATACAATGGCATGTTATTATCTTGTTTTTCTATCCTAACTGGGGTAGCTATATCTTCTCAATGATTATAAACACCTTTGAGAAAATCATTTTGTTATCATACCATGTTTCCACTATCGGGGTATAATGCTTATAACTACCTTTGGGCAAACCATTGTACACCATCCCACTTGCATTCTCAATGATTTTGACTAATTTTTCAATATCATTATGTTTTCACCCAATCATATTTCCTTTCTTTGGTTCCTTTTCTTCACTTCTTTCCTTTTCAAGGATGGTTTACTAACCTACTTATGCCAACCATTCCCTCAAAGAGGAATCATACAATTAGTTTATCATCATTGTAGTTTTAGGCATATAGGACCTTTTCATTCTTTGAGAAGACATTACTATGCTTATAGATTTCAATTCCTTCTCAAATAGGGGTAAACTATAGACACCTAAATTTGGCCACTAATAATTTACAATTAGGCTTTTGGCTAATTTACACCTAAAATGCATAATTTGGCATAAAAACACTAAAACATGTTAAATGATGTGAAATTGACATATTTAAGTGCTGATTTTGGCCAAGGTATCACTAAATGATGTAATACAATTTATGGACTAGCTAATTTTGATCATATCATTTTAAGTCAAAATGTCAAATTTGACTTGGATGCTTTGGATTTATCTTTCTTATCAAATATTCTTCACAAGATGTGTGTCTTCATTATTTGTTGTTGGTAACATCCTAAATGGAAATATGGTTTCAACACATCTGACATCACCTTATAATTCCAATACAGTCAAAATTTACACCAATAACAAGGCACTCTAATCAATTTGGGTAATTTATGCACACAGTGCTTAATCATGCTTAAAAGATAATTAAATCAAATCAGGACCTAATCAAAAATTTCATGGAAACTTGTTGAATACTTGTTTTTTGAAATGAATATTGAATATCTGCATCATCAAGTGACCACATTTCTTGGAAAGACATCCCTAGGCCATAAATTCTACAAATATAAAGATTCATACCCTCCATGCCTCATCAATGCCTTCCATGATGCCCTCCATGCATCTTAGATTCCCCTTCTTCCAATTTCATGATGAGGATAATTACAAAATTAATTCTAAAAATGTAATTAATACTCAATCATGCATATCAATCTTAGGATGGATGGTTCAAGTTGATTCTAGACATTTTTAAAAATATATAAATAGAGAGACCATAAACATCATTTCTAAGCTAATTTGGTGTAAATTTCTTATGATCAAATATCTTTAAAAGACTTGATAATGAAAAGTTATAATGCCAAATTGATTTCAAGCCAAGCCAAGCCACAAGCCAAAGGTGCTGAGGAGAGATGGAGGTAGCCAAGCTTCCATTGCCAAGGACTTCATGAGCACAAGCTAAGCAAGCCACCACTACAAAGGCATTCAGATAATCCAAGAAGGTGAAGGAATTCTTGTGTTTTTATTCCTTGATTTTTAGTTGTGTTTGTCATTTTTTTTGTTAACTAAGCTCTCCCTAGTATCTATGCCTAGAGATGTTATGTTATTAGTGTGTTTATTTCATTTTAATTTCATTTTGGAACTAACACCATACTAACCATCCTCTCTTGAGTCAAAATCTTAGATCATAGTGTTTAATTGTGATGAGCACATATATTCATTCCTTAAAGGTAATTATTTTGATTATGATGACTATGTATTAAATTATGATAATTATTTGCAATTAAATACTAAAAGATTGCCTATTGGTTTGGTAATCCTTGAATATATGTTTTCACCTAAGTATTAGTTAAAAATATATATAATATAATATCCATCAAGAAAAATCATAGGTGAAACCACTCCCATAAATTTAGGCACTTAAGAGGATCCTAAGTATGTTTATTTAGGAATTCAAGTGACTAAAAATGAGAAGGTTAAGTTCATTAGATTATTTAAAGAGTTTATTGATGTATTTGCATGGCTATACAAGGACCTTAAAGGTTATGATACTAATATTATTAAACATTACATTCTTATTAAGCTTGATATTAAACTTGTTAGGTACAAAATATGAATAATCAACCCTTTATTAGAAGACACCATTAACAAAGAGCTGGATAAGATGATTGACATTGGTGTCAATTTTACTATAACATATTCATAATGAGTAGCTAATATATTTTTAGTTAGAAATAAAAATAGTGATATTAGACTATGTGTTGATTTTAGAGATTTCAATAGAGCAAGTGTAAAAGATAATTCTCCTCTACCTAGCATAGATCAAATTTTATAGCAAGTTACATGATCTGAAATGATGTCTTTATTAGATGGATTTTCAAGTTATAATAAGATCTTTATGAATCTTGATGGTAGACATAAAACTACTTTTACCACTCATAGACACACTTTCACTTACAATAGAATGCCTTTTGGTTTGATGAATGCAGTTGCTACTTTTGAAAGGGCTATGCATGTTGCCTTTGATGATTTACTAAGCATTGTTATTCAAGTTTATTTATATGATCTCACCATTCATTATAAAAATAAAAATAAACATTTAGACCATATTCATGAAGTATTCACAAGATATAAAAATTTTGACATTTCTTTAAATCCAAAAAAGTTAGTTTTTAGTGTGACTAAGGTAAAGTTGTTAAGACACATAATCTCTAAATAAGGTATTTATATTGACTCAGAATATGCTAAATCTATAAAGGAACTACCTCCTCCCAAACATCAATCAAGTTTAAGGTATTTATTTAATAATATTAATTTTTTAAGAAAATACATTTCTAATTTTGCTAACAAATCTAATCCTTTAAAATTACTACTTAAGAAAGATAAAATATATATTTGGAATGAAAATGTTGAATTAGCTTTTAATTCTATTAAAAATGAAATTCTAAGTACTCTTATCCTTACTAAAATTGATTTGAAGAAAACATTTATTCTCTATGTTAATGCTATTAAAAAGGCTATAGGAGCTGTAATAACTCAAAAATTTGAAAATAATGAAGAGAAATCAATTGGTTATATGAGCTAAGTCCTAAAAGATATAAAAACTAGGTACCCCCTTATTGGGAAATTAATTTTCTCACTTGTTTCCTCTTTGATTAAAGTTTGATATTTATTAATGAGAAATAAAGTGTTTGTGTGATCTAATATAACTATTTTATCATATCTTTTAAAACAACCAACTATTTAGGGAAGGCTTTCTAAGTGGATCTTACATATTCAAGAATTTGATCTTGAATTTGAAACTTCTAAAACTATTAAAGGTAATGAACTATAACAACACTTAGTTAAAAATATTTCCTTAGATATTAATGTCTTTGTTTTATTGGTTTAAAAAAAATTAAATGCAAAACCACACTTAAAAACTATGAAAGTTAGTGAAATTTCTAAAATTTTTAAGTTTGGTCTTGAAATAAATGAATGAGATTGTTTATTGGTTGAAGATGATTGGTATCATGATTTAGTTTATTATTTTCAAAATTAATCTTATATTAATAACTTAAATAAAAAATAAAGGTGTTCCTTAAGGTTAAAAGCATTAAATTTATATTTATTTAGAAAAACTTTATATTTTATCATAATCATGATGGAGTATTATTAAGATGTCTTATGCATAATCAAACTCAAAAAGTTCTTAGGGGTTGTCATGAAATAAATTGTGTTGGACACTATATTAGAAAATAATATATTATAATATTTTGAGAGATATTTATTATTGGCCTACTTTATTTCAAGATGATTATAAGCTAGTTTGTTCCTGTATGCCTTGCCAACTATTTATTAGAAGAGATAAACTACATGCAATGCCTTTAAATACAATTATTCATGAAAAGCCTTTTACAAAATAGGATATTGAATTTATGTTAGATATTCATCCACCTTAATCTATAGGTCATAAATATATTTTGGTAGCTAAAAATTATTTCACCAAGTGGCCTGAGGCCAAAGCAATTAAAAATTTAGTAACAAGTGAAGTAATTTCTTTTCTAGAAAATCAAAGTTTATCTAGATTCAAAGTTCTATATGAGATTATTTTGGATAATGGAACTTAATTCATTTCAAATTAATTATTGAAATTCTTAATAAAATATTCTATTATTTCTAGTCATTCATCTAAGTACCATCCATAAGGAAATGGACAAGCTGTTTCCACTAATAAAAATATGATTTCTGTTATAAATAAATTAGTTTGTGATAAAAAAAGAAATTGGCATCTTAAATTTTTTGAAGACTTATGGGATGAATTCTTTACAATATGTAGCTAAGGATAAAAAATAATTGAATAAAGGTTTCATGATTTAGTAACTCTTGATGAATCCAAGGCAACACCATTATAGAAATTAAGAAAGGCTAAGAAAAAATTAAAGATTTTTTTTTATAAAAAGGTTTATAATAAAAAATTTAATGTTGGTGACTTAGTTATATATTGGGAAAACTATCATGAGAACCTTGGAAAACAACATAAGTTTGATACATTATGGCTTGGACCTTAGAAAATTGCCACTATTCTCAGAAATAATGCATTTCATCTTAAAGATCTTGAAGAAAATTAGCTACGTTATTTAGTAAATGGATATCACTTAAAATTATTTCATTATTAGTTATCTATTTATTTCTCTTTTTTTATGCTTTTTACTTTCTTTTTATTTTGTCTTTCCTTTCCTTTGTTTCATTATTTTGTTTGTTGTTTTATTTTCATCTTTTATTTTGCTTTGTTGTTCTTTGTTTTCAAAATGATCAATGAAAGATTGTGGAATGAGGAATATCACATTATGAAGGAAGAATGCAAGTAAGATGCCAAAGTGTTGTATCATTCATTTTCATAAATTATTATTAAAATTTAGTTTTTCATAATAAATGAGTAATATGGCTGAATTATATATGGTTGTAGAAGTATTATTTCATTTTTAGATTTCATGATTAAGGCATTTATAAATGATTGTGCATCCATCCCAAAATCCCTTATTATTTATTTCTCTTTCTTCATGCCACTCTAGTCGAATAATCCATCCCTTGCTTAAATTTATTATTTATGGGATTCATGCTTAACTACTTGAGAAATGATTTTCCTGGATCACACTCTCAAGGAAAAAATATAGTTTAAAAAATACGTAATTTTTTTATAATCAAATTTATTACACAAAATAGACTAGCAATGATTTGAGTGACAATTTGGGTGGTATAACGAGTGCCAAGGTGTGGCAATACAATGGACCGTGGCTGTCAAAGTGGTTGTTGTAAGGCCCAGAGTGGGTGGCTGGTAGACTGGGTAGGGCTATGCATAGCTTTGTATTGTTTTAAATCTTGGATCCTGAATTGTCAGGTGACAGTTAATTCCTCAAATTTTGTATTGTTTTCATTCTTGGAAGTCACATTATTGGTGACAGTTATTTCCTTGAGCCATTATGTCCTTGAGCGATGTATTATTTTAATTCAAGGATGTCAATTTGTCGGTGACAGTTATTTCTCTCAAGCCACTCAGTCTTAAATCGTCACCTATTAATTCCCTGAGCCACTCAATCCCCCAATGTTTTCAAATTATGTATGAATGCATTATAACCTGAAAATGGAAAGTAGACATCTCTTCTCAGAGATAAGTGTATGTTTTATATCTACAATTTTTTTGATTTAACAAAACATCTCTTTTCAGAGATAAGCCTATATTTGTATTATAGTTGTTAAGTAATACGACATCTCTCTTTAGAGAATCCATTGTTGTTGTGTTATTTCTATGCTATTTAAATATTCATCAACTATAACTTCTAAGTTCTGGATCAGTGGTATTAGAGCGGTTTGTCTTGAGAGTGTATGATCTCGAGATGAGGTCAGAATACAAGAAACTTGGGTGGGAAGTGACAGAGCTTCCAAATGTTCCACTTGTGTGCCCCAAATGAATTCAAATGGCGGATGACACTGAGACATTCGATCCTTTCAAGGAAATGGTGAATGAAGCCCTCCAGTGGTAACAAGTGTAGATGCTCCAACAACTTTCTCAAATTCTTCAAACACTTCCGATAGGAAATTATGGCTCCACAGCTACACATCCTGGCTCCTCATTGAGGGAACTTCCTTTTAGTACACCAATACCCTTCAAGGTTTAGGTAAATTTTTATATTCCCAAATTTGAAGGTAAAAACAACACTAATGTAGTGGAAAATCAGTTGGATCAACTATCTTCCTACTTATCTGTAAATAAGTTCACCGATGGAGAAAAGATTACTTTTTCTCTTTTGAAATCATCATTGCCTGTGAAAAACTAGTGGGAAGTGTACAAAAAGAGGTTCAGTACCGATATCATTGGCCTTGGGGTGGAACCTACCTAGGATGATTTTATGGAAGCAGTAAAAGAAGAATACTATCCCATCAGAGCGTATGATGATCTGTACATACAATGGCAACAACTTCACCAAGGTAAGGAACAATCTATCCAAGATTACACTGACATTTTTCATTTTATATCTATGAGATTGGGCATCCAAGAAAGTGAGAAACACAAGGTTCTCAAATATCATGGTGGATTACAATGGTACATACAGGGAGAAATGGAACTCTTTAATTTGGAAACCATCGGTGAGGCATACAAGTTCACAGTAAAGATTGAGAAAAAGCATGGAAGAATGGATATAAAGAATCAGTCTTCAAAATGGAAAAGTGATAAAGAAGGTCAAACACGAGGCCAAAATTAGAATCAAAAGGAAGGAAAGACTGAGAATTGGTGTGGTTATCACAAATCTAGAACTCACTCCAAAGAAGAATGTCGAGCTATCAAATCATTGCTTTCTAAGTCACCATCCTCAACATCTACTGCTCTACCTCATACAGACCCTACAGTCAAAGAGGTTGAAGAAGAAATTATAGATGCTGATCTTGAAGCCATTTTAGCTTCATCATAGACACACGATGAGATGCTAGATGATAAGGAAAGGTTGTTTCACTCTAAGTTATGGGTGAAAGGTAAGCCTTTGCATTTAACTCTTGATAGCGGAAGTCAAAAGAATTTAATCTATACTAATGTTGTGAAAAGCCTAAATCTATCCATGAAGCCTCACCAAAATCCATACAGTATTGGATGGTTGAGTCCAGGGAGAAACCTCCATGTCACCCACCAATGTCTTCTCTCATATGCAATACAACCTTTCCAAGATGAGGTCTTATGTGATGTGGTCAATCTAGATGTTTGTGATGTACTCTTTGGTCAACCATTCATGTATGATCAATATGGTATATACAAATCAAGAACTAGATAGATCACTCTCACTCTTGGAACATAGCACTATAAGGTACCAGAAGTACCACCTTCCACATCTATCTCTCTACTTAGCACCAACAAATTTGTTTCCATGGTGGTCAAGCCACATGAATCCAAAAGGGCTGATGTTATAGCCCTAAAAACACAACAATAGAAGCAAATAGATACTATGCTAAAGAATTTCACAGCCTTCCATCCACAGACTGATGGTCAAATAGAAATGGTGAACACTTAGGCCCCACATAGTTCGATAAACCACAGTCCCTTCCAAGTGTGCATTACGAATCAAATCAAGACACAACTACCACACCTAATGGGAAATAGTGATGCAATGGGGACCATTGATTTTCTAAGAGGGAGGAATGATCCAGGTGACAATCTAGGTGGTATAACAAGTGCCAAGATGTAGCAATACAATGGACTGTGGCTGCCAAAGCAGTTATTGTAAGGCCCCAGAGGGGGTGACTGGTAGACTAGGTAGGGCTGTGCGTAGCTTTGTATTGTTTTAAATATTGGATACTAAGTTGTTGGGTGACAGTTAATTCCTCAAATTTTGTAATATTTTCATTCTTGGAAGTCACATTGTCGGTGATAATTATTTCCTCGAGCCATTATGTCCTCGAGCGTTGTATTATTTTAATTCAAGGATGTCATTTTGTTGGAAACAATTATTTCTCTTGAGCCACTCAGTCTTAAATCGTCACCCATTAATTCCTTGAGCCACTCAATCCCTTGATGTTTTCAAAATATGTATAAATCAATTATAACCCAAAAAGGGAAAGCAGACATCTCTTCTCAGAGATAAGCATATGTTTTATATCTACAATTTTTTTGATTCAACAAAACATCTCTTTTTAGAGATAATCCTGTATTTGTATTGCAATTGTTAAGTAATACGATGTCTCTTCTCAAAGAATCCATTGTTATTGCGTTATTTCTATTCTATTTAAATATTTGTCAACCAGAACTTCTGAGTTCTGGATCAAGCAAGGGCACTAGTGTTATGCCTATTTTCTACACACCCCTAAATTTATCAAAATCTATACTTGTTGTCATAGAGATGACCCTTCCATTATTTATTACACAAAATTGACTAGCAAGGTCACTAGTGTTATCCCTACTTTATACACACCCCTAAATTTTTCAAAATTTATGCTTGTTGTCATAGAGATGACCCTGTCATGAAACCTAAAACTATGTCGAGGACCCTATTGATTGATAGTATTATAGATGAATATTTGATTATAAAATAGTAATGATTGATTGATGAAATTTTATTTATTTTTCTAAGTGGTTTTAAAAATCATGGTGGATTAATCAATAAAATATGTATATATAGTTATAGATGTGATTAGTTATTCTGTTATTCATATTCAATTTAATTTTGATAGTTTTAGTTGATAAATGGACTTTTAATTTTCAATAATTTTAGTTAATTTATGATGTTTTTTTGATATTCATAAATTTATTTGATTCATGACTTAGAATAAATTATGGGGGTATGGTACTTTGGAAAACATTGCATTTACATTCAAAGCTATTTTGAAAGTATACATTTGATGTATGGCTTAATTTCATTCACTAATAATGATATGATGGATATTTTAAATACAAATATGATAAAGTTGGTTTAGTGATGTTCATATTCTAATTTGTACAATTGGATGTCTTAATCTTTTGATTTTATGACTTGATTTCTAAAATACATGGTGTAGTTCATGGACACCTAATCAACATTCTAATGTTTCAATATTTGAATAGATATTCAAAATTGATGGTCACACTCTAGAGACATGTTTATCATTTTGTATCTCACTAGGTATGAAGAATTATGTATATGAGAATGAATAAGTTAGATGGCACATGAGTTCCTAGAAATCATTAAAAACTTCTTCAAATGGTTGAACTTTAGTTGAGTTATATCTTGAATGAACTAAAAGGGGTTTACTTATCACATAGTTTACTTTATAAATGTAAGAGGTCATAATACTAAGGTTTAAAATTTGATTCCTTCATGAAATATGTGTTTGGATTTAATAATGGATTATAGTTTCAAGGGTATTTGACCATGATACTTAGTGAATCAAAAATTGTAAAGTTCATTATGAAATGTATACAAGTCTTAAGACCCTTCAATCGATGACAAGGCAGGTATCCATCGGGTTGGATATTACTTGGAAAAAAATATCAAAGTGGTGAGCTAGCATTAGCATTTAAGTCTGATGATATGGTTATGATGCTTTAATATTTTTTGAATATTTGGTGGAATGAAAGTTAATGTGAGGTGATGTCACCTCGAGTGGCAAAAACTAGTTGAGGTTTAACTAAAGTTTTAGTTTGAAGGATAAATGTCTCTAAGTTAGGATTTTATAAAAAATAATTTAGTAGTATTACTAAACACAAAGTTAGTAATTATAAACAAATGAAAAGCTAGCACATCATGTATTTAGTTATGATGGTAAGTTGGCAAATATTTTTTTTGTTTTTCTTGGTTATTGTCATTTGGTACAAGCTTCTCGTGGAAGTAGATCTATGGTTCACCAATGTTTGGGAAGTCACAGTGAAGGATTCTTGAAGATTTCCATTAAAAAGATCTTGGGAACATTACCTAATATAGTTTTATAAGTTTTTAATAGTTTATTTTAAAATGTTGAGGTATTTGTGAGAAAATTGCAAGTTTAATGAAAAGATTGTTATATTGAATCTATATGCATGTGAATGAAAGCTTGTGGTTTTTATTGTGTGGATTTAAATAAAAGATGATGATTATGATTAATAAAGTATAAGGCTTAGTCTACATGTAGACTTTTTGGAAAATTTAAAATGGTTTTAGAAGGTTTCTAATTTTTGTTGCTATGCATGAAATGATAGAAAATATGGTTTTGACATGACTTTGGGTAATCAACTCATTAGGTTTTTTTATTTTGTTTAAAACCTAGAAAATTATGGTCTATGTTTTCAAAAAAATCCCATGTATTTCAAAAGTTTTGCTATTTTCATTATCATTGAAAATTTCTCTTTTTCATGGTTGAAAGTTGATAATGGTCATGCACAGGTTGTATGAAAGATAGAAAGTTTTCAAGTTGAAATATTTGTGGTTTGATCACCATGCATAAAAAGTTTCTTGTTTTAGTTTTATAATGTTTTTCAAATAAATCAGTATGCAAACATCTTTTGACTAAATCCAATAGTAAACCCACGGTTTTTGTCTTGGTCCACTTTGTGATGAATACTTAGCTATATTCCTAAATAAAGAAATAAATGAGTCTATAAATAGTGATGGTGTAAAACACATAAAATATTAAATAAATTTAATGCATACAATTTTAGATTACATATGTGAGTATTATTTTGCAAGCCATGTTATCAAAAGAAATATACAATTAAGGATTAGTATGTGCATGAAATAATTTTCATTAAAAAATATTATAGGGTTCTTGTGCATTTAAAGTTGATTATCTATTTTATGATTTTGATTGACATAAATTTGTGTTATGAAATATTTGAGTTTGTGGAAGTCATAAAGGCATTTTTGTCTCATTTTGGCTATTTGTTTTGAATTTTTTACTTCATACGGTTTTGAGAAAGCTTGGTTTTAGTTCTAGTATAATGTTTTATGGTTGACAAGTTTGAGGCTTGAAATTATTATATATAGTTTGGATAACTAGGTTGACTATTTTGTCAAAATATGTTGGATCAACAAAACATATTTATAGATATTTGTGTTCTTAAACTACATAGGTGTTTTTAGTCATAAGTGTTGATACCCTTTTCAAAGAAAGTGGATAGGTATGAAAATTTGTTTAAAGATACAACTCATAATTGAAGTAATGGTTTTTAATTTAAATATTGATATTGAAGTCAAGGTGCCTTGGCGCTTCTTATCTAAAATCTATATAAGGTAGTATAATTTAAAGGAAGTAATGATGGTTTAATAGATACTTCCATATTGAAATTTCATGTCATTTAATTAAATAGATCAGATCACTATTCATTTTGAAGTAATATGTTGAAAAGATCAATAGTTTCATTTTGAAAAGTTTAAGAATGATGCATAGAAAGTGAACTTCATAAGGTTTTTAGAAATTATGAGATAAAATGATAATGATTTTAGATTGAGAATTCAATTAGATTGAACACACTCAGTTAAGGTTGGAATAGTGTGATAGATTTCAATTTTTGTTTCATTTGTTAAATTATTCTAGTTTTTTTAATTTATTTTTTGGCCACTTATTTCCCAATCTTAGGTTTTGCTTTTATATTTCAGATTGTTCACTATGTTTGGGTGGGACCAACCAATAGGAAGTAATGATAATAGAGGATGGGGAAAAAATTCCAATAGAGATGTTAACTAGGCAAATTCTAGCAGAGGTTTTCGTAGGGGTGGATTCTATGCAAGGTGTTTTAGATCTAGGTTTCATAGAGGGACAAGAATGTCCATTCACTTTGATGCTTATGATTTTGAATTTTGGGATATTATAAGTAATATAAAAACTAATCTAACCAATAAGGGTTATAAAGGTCTCCATGGCCATATGTTTAGAACATGTGCACCTTCCCAAAGTAGTTCATTTCACCATCTAGAGCATGATCCTCAATTCTTGCCACTTCAGCCCCCTAATTTTAGAGGTGACCAATTAATGATCCTTTGCCTACAAACCAATCCACATAGCTTAAAGTAGAAACTAACCATACTACGATTTTGAGGAAGTTGGCCATAAATTTAGATATACCTTCCCCTTCTCATATAGATCCTACTAGAAAATGTAAGAGGTTGAATCTAGATGGTGCCCATACTGAACCTCTCTTAAGGTCTAAAAGGCTGAATTTGGGAGTTCAAAGTTATATTGGAAAGAGAAAAATCATAGATATTCTACCTCAAACTACTGAAAAGAGGACCACCAGTCAATCTAAACTAGAAACACCAAGGGAAGTTAGATTCTTAAAGATAATTAAGTTAGAAATAGATGAAAACATCGCAGATGTAAGGACAAGATTAGTGCCATTCCTTACTAGTGAGATGGAATACAATGTTTGTCTTTATGAACAAGAAAAACATGTGATTGAAGTGTTGTTTGATTTGGATGACTAGTGGTAATCCAAAAGATAATTTTTATTTAGTGATGAACTTTTATGTTAGAACTTGATATTTTAGTTTAATAATTTAATTTTCAGACTTTGATAAATTTTGATAATTTTGGTAAATACAACAATTTTGGAGTTCTGACATAATTATATATGATTAATTAATATGAATTATGGATTAATGTGAATAAGATTTATCAAAATTTTAATTATTTATTTTATGATTAAATATGTATCCTATTATATTATTAATTAATATGGGTCTCCACCTATTAAGATTAGTATCCCAAGTCTATTATTTTTAAATATCTTGATAAATTAATATGTTTTAAGTTTTAATTAGATATATCTTTAACCAATTTTAGTTTATAACTAATTGAATTTGTTAAAATTCAATTAGTTAACATTAACCAATAACTAATTAAATTTATTTATAATTTATTTTATAGCTAAGTTGAAAGTATAAGAAGAGATCAAGGACTCATTTGAAGATAGAAGAACAATAGGTATTGAAAACTTAAGTATTTTTTGAAGTCAATCATTTATCTCTTCTTTCTATACAACTTCTCTAATATAGTATAACTTTTGCAGATAGACCTAATAGTACTTTATCTGATGGTTGAGTAATTGCTTATGTAATACAGGTATATCCAATTTTATTTAAAATATAGTACTAATTATCTAAAGCTTGCTAAGTTTAATATCTTCTGATGATTGATATTTACAATTCTATGTACATATGTCAAATATTCAACCTAAATAATGATGAACATTTCACTATATCATGACACTTTATTAAACTATTTTGATTATAAAGTTATCATTTAAGTTTTTATAGAGAAAAGATGTTGGTTTTTTGAATAAAGTAATATTTTTCTACTAAGACGATTCTCCTTTTGAGACTTGCACAATTGTTATAATTCATTTAAATCTAACTTTAATATAATTAGATCTTTTAGATTTCTTCTAAATCTGATTTTGTTTATATTTTGATTATCTTTTAAATATAGTTTTAATCTTTAGTTATTTTTTGTTTTAATTAGTTTAATTTTATTTCTTTTATTCATTAGTTCTTATTCTAAGTTTGTTCTTTTCTTTTTTTGGATAGTTATAGATTAATATCTTTTAAGTTTTTAGATTTACATCTTTTAAATTTTATCACTAGTTTAATAATATTATTTTTCTAAGTTAACCATTAGATATATATTTCATAGATTACGTCTTTTTAGTCTATCTTGATTTAGATTTAATTCAAATAGATTCTAGGCTTGCTTTAATCTTTAGATTAATTTCTTTTGTTTCTTCTAAGTTTCATAGTTTCTCCTTAATTAGTTTTCTTTTTAGATTCAGTTTTGATTGTTAGTTTTTGCTTATATTTTAATTAACTTTGTTTAGTATAATTATCTTAATTATATTCCTAGCTTTGCTTACCTTAAATTTTTTTGGTGATTATTTCTTAGTTTAGATTAATTTTTATTTAAGTTCTTTTTGTTGTTCTTTAAATGTTTATCCTTAGAATATGATAGCTAATTCTTATAGCTTTATTTTTCATTTCTTATAAGTGTTCACTTTTAGTTTATTTGTCTTCATCTTCTAATTTTGTGTCTTGTTTAGATTAGTTTATTCTTTTAGTTTGATGTCCTTTACTAATTTATTCCTTTTTTCTTTAGGATTAGTTGTTTGTCTTTCTCAATTTATTTTCTTAGTTTGTTTGTTTTTAGTTTTCTTACTCTTTACTTATGTGTTTTGCTTCTTTCTCTTTCTTTGATCTATCTATTGTTTTTCTAAATTTATTTGAAGTTAACTTGGAGAACATTGTAAGCAATAAGAAAATATGTTATTTGAATACATATACATTATAGAATCAGATTTATATTCTTCAAGAGACTATCTAACTCATAGGTTTTCTCTATTAGATAGAATATATTACATATTATTATATTAACTAATTCATGATTCGATAAATGGATTTTTGATAGTTATAATGGAATAAGTTATCTTCATAACTTGTTGATTATTTTTAAAAGTTTATATTAAAAACCCCCTCATATATTTAGTATCCTATATGAATCTTTAGAAAATCCATGATTAGACTGGTATGATTATAATTTGACCTTCACAATAGGCAAAAGGGCTGATTCATTTATGGTACAATTTCCATCATCAACACCATACTTCTTATCAAGGAGGAATTAGGTACTTCTAACCAGAAATGTGTTTATTCTCATCCATGATTTTGATATAACTAACCCTTGAACATATTTGGTGAACCCCCAAACCCAAACCATATGACCCTCTTTCCTTATAATCCCCTCATTAGACATTTGATTAGGCATGTGACTATGCCATTGCCCACTGTCAACACTTTTATTAAATCAACCACTTCTGAGGTCTCTATAATGCTGAATTTTCCTCCAATTTTGCCTAGGCCTATGCCTAGGCTAGGTCCTCAACTACCAAAGAAACAACTCACTATTTTCATTCCCCAAATTCCTTTATTTCCAACTAGTGCTTTAACTAGCAATAGTTGTTCTTCATCTTCAGGAATGACACTTCCCCCTTCATCCCCCAATTCTACATTTGTCCTAGTCACCTACATAGCTACTTCTCAAACATATGTCTTCTAGGGATTGACACCATCATAGTCATTACCTTCATCTACCCAAACTCATGGGGATATTTTAGACAAATCTTAGGTAAAACAAATGAATTTGGCTACAATAGAGAACAAGGATTTGGTCATAGTGAACCCTCCATATGTCTAGTTGGAGTTTGACAAGAAGTCTAAGGTAATGAAGAGATTAACCAATAGGAAGGTCACCCATTCAGATCAAATAATTATGTATGAGTTAGAAGAGGCCCTATTTGAATTAATACGAAGAAGAGCATTAGGACTAGATAAAAAAAACAATATGAGGAAGAATCCCTCTCAGATTTAAAAGCATATGGTGATTTGGTTGTAGAATTGGTAAAAGGAATGCAATAGAGAGAAACCAATCTGGAGCATCAACGCAAAACCACATTTATAGAAGAGACTATCACCAAGGTATAATGGTTTATGGAGGAAATGTTTGATACATTGACTACTTTGGCCAATTACAAAGTAAAAGGGTATGAGGTCTACAATAAAATTTTAAAGGTAGAAGTTGTATATGGGATGTATGACATCAAGATAATCAAATTAGTAAAGTTGATTAGGATGAAATTTTTTGAAGACCTGAACTCAATCTCATTAGAGGACTTGATCATTTCTAAGTACTATAGAATTAGAAGGAAATATTTGAACTAGTGTATTGATGAAATGAGATCCCTAAACAAATATCTCACCTAGTAGGTGACAAATTCATAACTCTACTTAAAGAGGTTAAGATCATGCACCTTGCTAACAAGGATGGTTATATTGTCACCAAGGGTGATTTCTAATCCTAGTTGTAAAATTTTATTGTCAATTTTAGGAAACATGTCATGGATAGAGGAGTGACCTTTGGGTAAGAGATTATAGACTTGGTATTGTCTACAAATCAAATAATAATAAAATTAATTGTAATCAATGAGGATGTAGGACCTATCTTGAGAAGGCATAATTAAATGATAAAATAACCAATTATTGATTTGAAGTTGATTGATGGTGATTAAAAGAGATGATCTACAATAGGGAGAGGGTAGATAAAAGATGAGAAACAAGAAAGTAATAGGCCACAGATGCTCATTATAGGATCTTCCTCCTCCTCGACCCCTCTTGGAATATCTTCTTCTTTGATAACACTAGGAAGCATTCCTTCTTCAATTTTTATGGGTTCACTTTCATCTTCTACAATAGGATCTTCATCATCATCACATCATCAAGATCCAATATTGGCACCTCAAGAGTGAGATAACCACTGTAAATATTTATTTTGATGAATGCAATGTTTTAATTCCCCTTAATATATTGCAAAATATTCCCCTATTTGAATTGGGAATATTATTTAGTTTTTTAAGGCATGAGGGACTTTGTCCATTGATAGATGTCATGTATTTAGTTATCTTGAAACCAATTTAACCATATTAGGAATGAAAAATACTTATATATACAAGTCCCATCCCTCAATTGTACATTAGAACAAATTTTTTGTGAAATTAATGCAAGGAGAGAAAAATTTCTGAAATTTGTTCACTATTTCATTATTTTCATATTTTCTTATTTCTCAAGTTTTGATAATAACAAATGATTTTAGTTTTTAATGGTTAAGTCTAATAGTAATGTTTTGAATGCATCTTCTTGGCTTTTCATTTTAGCAATGCTTGCAAAATTTGTTATGTATGCTCTGTTTCCCTTATATTTTACAAATGAATGTGTTGAAAGTAATTTTTTGTAGGTATCTATTTTAAAATATATGCATTATAATTACCTTGGAAACCCCATTGCATTAATGGTATTTTGAGTTCAACACTATAATCCCATGAATGTTAGTTTTATTTTCACTATTATTAGGAAGAACTAAAGGAAATATGTTAGTCTTTGCTATTGCAATGGAAACCTTATTTTGTGCTCTACCCTTTTTCCCCTTTAATTTTTTTAACATAAATCAATTTAAATTAATTCACTCCATAAATATACAACTATTTATTTAAATTTTGGGCATATACTTTCAAATTATAATTCACTTTAAATCATAATAACACAAAGAAATTTTAGATAGATTATGTTACTATTGAGTTCCTATTGTCCCTATAGCAAGGTCTACTTGTAGAGTAAATTTGGTAGATACATAATCATTTTAAAAATACTAAATTAATCCCTAAGTTTTTCTAGGCCCTACACTACAATCTAAGAAATATTTCTCTATTGTTCAAATAATATCATTGACACAAATATACATGAACAGGATAAAAGATAGCACTAAAAGGAGGGATTTGTTTATTTTGAGTAAAATTGTAATGTATTTCATTTGAAATATAGCATAATTTATTTAAATACACAAATATTAGGATAAACACTATGATTTCACTTCACATTTTCTCAGATCTTTGTAAACTTTGAAATATTTCTATGAAATGTGTTTATTCCAAAAGATCCATGGAATACTTGCTCAAGCTTGTATATATTTTTGTATTACCCATATTATTCCTTTAACTTTCATAGAAAATAATTAAGGATAGGTGTGTCATTAAATTATTCGATTAGATCATGCTCTATTTCATTTATATTTGCAAAGGTCTACATGATTTGAACTAAGGACTTTATATCTATTATAAATAAGCACAAAGATTAATGTCTAGTTAATTTGTTCATAAAATATTATTGAAGCAAAGATTTAGAGTTATAAATTGAGTATGTTCACATATTATTAAGATATTCTTTGAAATATTTTTCTCTAAAGTTATCAAATAAGCGTAATACACCAAAAGTGGCTTGAAATATCTTATATAATGTTAATCTCTACAGGATAGACCACGTTTCTAACAAAAGTTTGTGTATAATTTGAAACTTTGAAGGATCCAAATTGATGATGGTAAAATAAGACCAATATACTTGATTTTGGACCCTTTTATGGGGTTGTTTTATGCTAATTTGGCTAATCATTACATTATTTAGTAATATTTGGTGAAATTTTAATACATTTTATATTTTTTTCATAGATCCTTTGTATAGCATCTTGGAGTTACCTAGAATCTAAACAATATCCCACTCTGAAACTAGAGATCTCCTCGGAATTTAGAAAGCCATCATAGAGCTAGAGATGATAAAGGGAGATATAGGAAGTATAAATCCCACCCTACCTCTCTTGTAAGCCAACATCTGCATCCTTTATTTTACATATAACTAATCATGGCAAGGTTAGGAGGATCCTCTCCAAATTTGCTCAGTCATATACATGATTTATATAGGAACCCTAAAAAATATCTCCCCCTCTTAAATCAATCTAGGGGTATAACTGAGTAAGCACATATAAATTCATTCAAGGAAGTTCTTAGGATTTTTAATGTCATCCATTAAAAAATATCTTGTAGACTCTTCCCATTTACCTTTAGGAAAGTATCTTATGACTAGTTCCTCAATTTACTAGAGGATTCTATCATAAGGTGGAAATAATTTAAGGATACCTTTAATACACAACTTATAAGGGTCATTATCCCTAGTATTATGTACCAATAGTTCACCATCCTAAAGTGACACCTGAGTGATCCTATAAAAACCTTTAATTTTGAATTCCAAAAGATGTATAATCTCAACACAACTCCTTATTGACCTATAAATGATCTAGCACTAGAAATTCATAAAAACTCCTTGGACCTAATGACTATTATCTTTCTATGTATAGCTATAAATGTCAATATGATACCACTCACATATATATATGTTATACACATCGATGAGAAAATTCACCCACTAGGGTATCCCACCTTCACTATTCCAAATATCAATCAAGGTTTACCTACTCTAAATCTAATCACAAATGAAAGTTAGAATATTCTCACATTAAATTAGATACTTGCCCTCAATCAATTTCTATTAATCCATGTAATTCATGGTTAACAACTAGGATTATTCAATGATTCTAATGTTAGGGATCATCCCAAAAATAATACTCAAACTTTGGTCCTTGTTAACAACTAATACCCAAAATGTTATCCAGAGACTAGTCTAGA
Source organism: Torreya grandis (assembly GCA_037957365.1). Lineage (NCBI taxonomy): Eukaryota > Viridiplantae > Streptophyta > Pinopsida > Cupressales > Taxaceae > Torreya > Torreya grandis. The sequence continues at coordinate 101,457 of JARHVA010005039.1, read as the reverse complement.
ACACTAAACATGACTCTTTGAAGGGACATCTATAAGTAATTCAAAGAATGGACCAAAAATTAGGTAGTGACATTAAAATTTTTAAAGTAAAATGGGAAACATGAGTGAAGGTTCTAATATAAAATACATGTTTCAAAAGTAAAATAGACCTTTCAACTAGTCTAACAATAATGAACCACCAACCAATAAGATACATGGCATAAATATATATGAATTGGACTTGCACAATTGGTTTAGGGTCCATAAAATGGACCAATATGGAGAGTTAGACTACATATAATTTTGAAATTATTTTGAAATTTTTTGAGGTGAGTTGGAAAGTTAAGATGTTGTCCCAGATAATTAAGGCAGTACTAGTAATTATGTAAATACAAGATCACCTGACAGTGGTTCAAACACCACCAAAATGGCCCTATGGTCTAAAATTATGAGTTATCTAACCAAGAAGATAATGATCCTAAAAGAAACATAGATGAGATCCATGCTTTCCAATAATACCGAAAGAGCAATTATGCCTTGAGGAATAGAACTCAAAAGGAACCTATGACAACTTCTACATTGCCCAACAAACTTGACACACTCCCAAATCATAAGACTACTAATGATTCTCTTCCTCCCAAGGGAAATTATAATAAATTGACTTTAGAGTTTGTTATAACTATATCAAAATGTGGATACAACATTGTACAAGATATGAAAAAGATTAAATCCAACATTATCTTGTAAGAGTTTGCTCTAATCACTAAACAACATGAATTGTTGTTGAAATAATTATCTAAGAAATAACACAAAGGTAAATCCAAATATATAAATTAAAATTTGGTATTGTATAAAATTAACGCTAAGGTTATTTCATTTTTATTAATTTTTAGAATCTTTGGCAAGAATCTGTATATTGTTTACTTGATTTTAGAGTATTTTCTAACATAATGCCTGAAGGTCTTTGTGAAAAGTTAGGACTAAGTCCAGTCAATTTTGATAGATTTATTTTCCAATTGGATAATTTAAAGTTAAAGGTGTTAGGGTAATTATTTAGTTTTCATATGCATTTATCTCTGAAACCTAGATTCAATAGTTCATCAACATATAAGTTGTACAAATCCTAGAAGCATATGGGATGTTGTTGAGTAGAGACTAGAAAAAATCCTTGAGTGGATATATGTCCATGAATTTCTCACATATGTGGCTACCTTGGAAGGGTGTGCCTAATCAAATTTGAATCAAATGGGAGGTGAAAATGAATTTTATGATAATAGAATACAATGCCAAAAATGAGAAGGTGAATTTCTAGTCCATCAACTTAGGCATATATGACTTTGATATTATTAATTCAAATAAAAGTAGTATGATGAGCAAGGGTGAAGGATTATTGATAATTTAATTTGATGATGTGGAATATAAACAATGCTTAGGGGTAGGTATTGTATTAAAAAACATGGTTGGTAAATAATATTTAACATCTTATAGACTTCAATTTTTGTGCACTAATAATCTTACAGAGTATGAAGTCCTGATCCTAGGACTTCAATTCACCATCAAACACAAGATAAGGAAATTTTTGTTCCATGGTGATTTGGAACTAGTCATCAAGTAGGTACATAGTTGGTATCTATGTAGGCTATCATATTTGAAGAAATATAAGTTTAGAATATGGGATTTGATTGAGAGTTTAAAAGAATTTAGCATTGCTTCTATACTTAGGGATCAAAATTAGATGGTAGATGTGTTGGATTTAGTAGAATAAAATATAGTCCCACCTAAGGTTATTGAATTGTATAAGTTTACAATTGAAATGATATGGTTCCCTTCTCTACCAGATAATGTCAATCACTTCTATGTGTTTGATGATGATAAGTAGATCATTAATTTCATGACTAGTTTTGGAGTCTTCAACTCACATATAATTGATAAACCAGAAGAGGAGTCTAAAAAAGAGGTAAATATATATGGCATAATCCAACTCAAAAATAATATAATTCCTAAGGGCATGGTATATTTGGAAAGGATATTCGATTAAGACAAGCCAACAAGTGATGCCAAGGTACCCAAAATAAGTAGCAAGGATTACAAGTAAATTTTTCTAGGTTCCTTAAACAATAGTCAAAACATCAAAATTGGTATGGTATGCACAAAAGAGGAATTAATATAATCCAATAAGATATTTTACAAATTCAAGGATGTCCTTATATGGTTTTATGAACATCTCAAAGTCTTTGACACCTAGGTCATTACTCATATGATTCCTTTAAAGGAAGAATGTAAACCCTTTAGGCAAAGGTAGAGACCTTTCAAGACCATTATAGATCCTCTAATATATAATGAAGTAAATAAATTACTAGATTCAAGGATATTCTTCCTGATTAGACACTCCACATGGGTGGCCAAGCTAGTCCTAGTTAGAAGGAAAAATGGTGGAATTAGACTCTACATAGACTTTCAAGATCTTAATAAATCCTTAGAAAAAGATAATTATACATTGACCTATTTAGATGAGGTAATTAAAATTTTTAGTGGCTCTCATATGATTTATTTATTATATGGATTCTTTGGTTATAACTAGGTACTAGTCAACATAGAAGATAGGTTGAATAATGCCTTGACGACCAAGTGGGGAATGTTTACATATAGAAAGGTGCCTTTCAGACTCATCAATATTGGGGCTACCTTCTAACATGCCATGGATCATGCATTACAAGGACTAATTAAAAATTGAATTATTATCTACATAGATGACTTTACCATTTTTTTTAAATAGAAAAGATCACATGATGCATATACAACAAGTTTTGGAGAAATGTAGGACATTTGGTATCTCTTTAAACCCTACGAAGAGTATCATTTATGTAACTAAAGGTAAAATCTTAGGACACATAATCATGAAGGATGGTATGGATATTGACCATGAAATAAATAATTCTATCTTTAAGGTTTAATTGACTAATAGTAAAAAAGAGTTAAAATCATTTTTCAAAAAAAATTAACTTTGTATGCAAATTCATTTTAGGTTTCACAAAAATTGTTAGACCCCTGAATACCCTGTTGAAAAAGGACACAAATATTGATTGGATGTACAAGGCTATGAAATCTTTCCAAGACATCAAGGAATCTATAGTACAAGTACCCATGCTAATTATCCTAGATTTTGGTAGAGATTTATACCTTGATTATTTTTATTTTGACCACGTAATTATTGTCATCATAATAAGGAGAGTAGATGGAAAAGAACATCTAGTCACATTTATGAGTATGAACATAAAGGATGTTGAATTGAGATACCCACTCCTAGACAAGTAGGTGTATGCCTTTTAAAGGTCATAAAAAAATTCAAACATTAAATCCTCTAAAACAAGACTTAGGCAATCATACTTGGCCCTGCCATTAAGCTTATGACTAAATAGAATGAGTTAGGGGAAAGATAGTGGAAATAGATGACTAAGATCTAAGAATAAAATATAGAATCAAGTAATCCAAGATGGAATGGGGCCAAAGATTAATTCATATGATTACTAAGTTTTATCCATATATTGATGCTTTATAGGTAGAAGCAAACTAGGTCTCAAGTGAGGAATGGTACAAGGACATTGTATATTACCTAATAAATGGAACTTGCCACCTAGAATTCAAAAGAGAGTACTAGAGAACACTCAAACTAAAAATATTTCACTTCATGATAAGAATAGGAGTGCTTCAAAAAATACTATGAATCTATTTGATATGCATCTCTAAGAAGGAATTTGTAGATAAATTAGGAAGTGTACATCTTTTGACTAGAACCACTAGCCAGAAAATACTTAGAGAAGGATATTATTAGCTTAAAATATTAAATAATTCACATGTTGGCATTCAAGTGTGTCATCAATGTCAAGTGTTTGAAAATAGAGAAGTGATGGAAACCATACATTTATAAATAGTGATTGAAACCATGCCTTTTGCATAATGGGGATTATACTTTGTTGGATTCATCAATCCTATCTCTTCAATGGGCCACAAATTCATTTTGATAGCTAATGAATATTGCACCAAGTGGAATTAAGAAATTTTCACTAAGAATTGTAAGGTAATTGATGTCATCAAATTCCTTGAGGAAAAAATCACAACTAGATTTTGGAATCCTTTATCTTTGGTGTGTGATAATAGTCTAAATTTCCAATCTACAAAATTTACATAATGAGCTTATGACAACAATATTATTTTTAAGTTTTCCTCACATAACTATCCACAAGGGAATGTTGTTGTAGAATTGAAAAACAAAATCCTAATAAATTCAATAAATAAATTAGTAGATAAAAATCTAAAAAAGTGGTATTTAATATTTAAATATTCTCTTTGGGTAGATCAAAGAAGATATATGTAAGAATTGAAGTCATCTCTGTATGCAATTAGAAAGGCATCATATTTATAAATCAATCCTAGCTCAAAGAGGATAGAGCATACCTATAATTATGATTGGGGATGCACTTGTTATGTGAGAGCATGACCAATATAGGGATCCGTTAGACCCAATTATAGGATCACTTATCATAATATATCACTCTAAGAAGGGTTTCAAATATTACAGTCTAACACAATCACACAACAACCCTAATGGAGTCCTAAAGTTTAAAGCATTCACTTATTTTAATAATAAGAAATTAAATCTAATCTAGTGCACACAAAATCTTATGGCATAAAGTGGGGGTTAGAAACAATAAAATAACTAAACTAAAAATGTATTAGACTACATATATTCACGTCAATGTATATAGAAACCTAATACATGTGAGAATAATAAAAATGCATTATCTATCTACTCTTATAAATGAGAAATAAAGTTAGGAATACTTACCTTTAAAGATGAACCCATCGAACCTCAATCTCTCCCTTGGCCAAGGTGCTTTGTAAGAGATTGTTGGGGTATGTAAGGATAATGAATATAAATAAACTCTAGGATACACAACCTATCTAAGAATCTAAAAGAATTCTCCATAAGAAAATATATGTATCTTGAAAGAACGTATGGAACCCTAAGATTTATTCATCAACTCTAAAGGTCAATAAATAGATATTCATTCACACTTCTTCACTCTTAATTATTCTCTTAGGAAATGGTTGGAAATGAACATGTATATGTAGGTAGATCTTGCCCTAAATCCTCAAAAAAATGTTGGATATATAGGTTAAAACTATCCATCCCAATGTTTTTTTGGGGATAATTCACTAGGTATAAGCTAGGTTGGCCAAAAGGCTAACAAACTAAGAAAGTGAAAATACCCCTAAACTATACTGGGTCAAACTAGTTGACCTAGTATAATTGACTAAGCAAAAGGGAGTTAAGGAAAATAAAGGAGGGATGGAAAGAGGAAAATATTATAATAGGTAGGACTAATAATAATAAGCTTAGGATTAAATGTTTTATGAGACAAGTGTGTAGATGGAAAGTGGAAAAAGTGACAACAATCTTATGAAGCACCAATGGTCTGCCCACCCCTTTTTTAGTGCATCCCTTAAGGCATGAACTTAGAAAAATTTAGACTTCATAGGTTTATAAAAGACACAAAGTGTTAGTAATCAATAAAAGTTTCAAAATATTATGTGTATATATATTCCCCACTATAGCTCATCATGTGTCATGTAAGTACAACATGGGATGGTGCTTCGAGAAATAAAACATGATAACACACAATTTTGATGCTAAGTAAAGTATAACAAAAAAATATATAATATAAATGAAAGTATTTAATTAAAAAACACATTTAACTTACCTTAGTGTCAGGATAAATAAGTAGACTATAAGAAATTTGAAGGTGTTTAATATGAATAACACTAGGTGAACCTGTAGAAGTTAGTGAAAAAAAAGCCAAAAATCATTTTTTTGGAAAATAGGCATATAGTGGAAAATAATGAGTTAGTAGGGACATGAGGGTATTAAGAAAAACTAGAAAGTTAGGATTAGTAAAGAAATTTTTAGAATATTGAAGGCAAGTAAATGATAAAAGGATGGAAAATGAATGCCAAATAAATGAAAAATAATTATAAAACACATTGAATCATGATGGAAAACATGTAAAACATAAATGGAAAAAATGAATATAAAACATGAATGACAAATGAAATATCCATTCAAGAAAACTTGAACAAAATATGCAAGAGAGTGAAAAGTAAGCTCAAGAAAGATAGGCAAAAAGAAAAAACATGAAAGTTTGAAAATGAAATGTAATTGAAGATGGAATACAAACATGAAGAAGGCATATATGTAATAATGGAAAAAGGGTAAGGACTCAATTTTCCATAATAGATAGGTAATATAATAATGATAAATGAAAGAAAAGATTGATCCATAGTTACTCAAACATGTTTTTCTCTAAGGATAGACAAAATTGAAACAAAATAATGCTAGCATGTTTTTAAGAGATGAAGAATAATTAAAGAGGAATGGAAAATGGATTTGGAATCATAATTTCCTATCAAAGGGGGAAATGAAATGAGTGGAGAGGATAATGAAGGAAAAATCAAGGTAGAGTAACTCTTTATTGAAGCCAAGACACTCAAATTAGGTTTTTCAAAACAAGAGGATGTTCAACCTTATGGACTCTAAAGAACTTCTCTTAGCCACACAAGTATTAGGTCAAGAAATGGAGTATATATATAATCCCATAATGGATATATGCATGAAAATTACAATGGACCTACCTCCCCATAATGTGTTCCCCATTATTTAGGATCCCTTATAGAATCGTTGGTCTACTACGAAGATTGGGTACTTACATGAGAAAGTAAGTAGCACTATAGAGTTTCTTTAATTCCCCTATTCTAATCTACTGGCCTACCACACTCAAAAGGACCTCAGTTATATGTGAGTCCAACTATGGAGTTTGAACTTTGATTGGAGATAGGAGAGGTGTTTTGTAATCATGTATTTTGGTGTGAATTTAAATTTTGAGATTTCTATTTTGCCTTTTAGATATTATTTCATTTTCTTAACTTTCTTGATGGATTTTTCTATTCTTCCTCCATATGGATTTGGAATACCAAACATGGGTACTAAATATGGATTTAATTTGAATACTTGGGATTAAGTTTCTAAGAGAGATAACTTCAAAGAGCATAGGATCTAAGAGTCTCATAAATTTAGGTAAAATTAAAGTTCTATCTTGACTTGGACCTTGTTTTATCCAATTTGGAGTGAAAGAAAGGGTGAAATCAAGAGAAGTGACATATGGACCAATTTGAAATGATTCAAATTGAAAAAAATGTGACAAATGGAAAAAATAAGGGATACAATGATAATAAAGGTGTGATTATATATCATAAGAATGAGGGAAATGGAGGAAAACATGATAACATAGATTGTTTTTAAATTCCATCTAACAAAAGAAGCAAAAGTTAAAGGTGAGAATAAAGATTAGGAACATGAAAATATGGTTATTTTATGAGGAGGGCTAGGTAATATCCATGATATTACACTATAAATTCATAAAATATAATCCCATGGGGGTGATAAAAGAGAAATGTAAAACATAAGTGAGAAAATAAGTAAAAGGATGGTAATTTTGTGAGGAGTATTGGGTCCTATCCATAGTCTTACGAAGTAACTCAAAAAATAAAAAACCACGAGGGTACTAAAATATAAATTTTAAAATATAAAGACCAAAATAGAAATTTTAAAATATAAAGAAGACTATGGTACATAAAGAGGTAAATTCTAAAGAAAGGGGCAAACATGATCATAAAACTACTAAGTCAAAGAGTGACATAAAAAGATAAATGAAAGAGGTATTAAAGACAAAAATGAAAACAAATTCCAAATGTAATGTGGAAGGAAACCAATGAATTTAAAGTAAAATAATGATTCTAGTAAAATTAAAGTAAAGGAAAGAGATAAATAAAAAAATGCACAAAAATAAAGAAACATGAGACAATAGAACAAGTAAGACCTATGCTAGTGTCTATATCAAAGATGAGCATGTGAAATGCATGTTTAGAAGTCTCAAAAGGTTTCTTAAAGCTAGATTTGTTTATTGTTATACATTTTAGAATAATATTGGGCATCAAAATATGCCTTGATGGGTAAGTGGATGTAGGGATGGGCATCTCAAGATGCCCCAATATGTGAGTTGGAGTGAGGTAACAATGAACTATTAAATTTATTTTCACTAGGTTGGTAGGTGCATTTGGAAATAGGTAAATGTGTTGGTTTGTTATATTTTTAGGATGTTGAATGTGAAATATGATGCATAGGATAGGTATGAAAAGGTAAAGGGGGACCATGTATGATATGCTTTAGAGTAGGAATTTGAACTAGGTAATATTATGGTTCATGTGACCTAAGAGGTTGAGGTTTAATGGATGAAATAATATGTTTAAAGTTATTCATGTTATCTATCCTTTCTTTATTGGTGTAGGAACAAGGATCAAATATGGTTTGAATAAAATTAGCAGATGAGGTTTGTTCATTAGGTAGTTGATATTTATGTGATTGAGGTTCTTGAGATTGACTTTGAGAAGCTTGAAGATAGTCTTGATAGCATTTTTTTGTGAGAGTATCAAGATTGAAATGTATACCAAGCAAGGAAGAAATAAGAAATCGGTGAAGATCATGACAAGACTCATGAGAATGACCTATAGTAACATGCCACCAACAAAATTTATAAATATTTTACCATTTTAGAGGATGTTTGGAAGGATCAAAGGTCATGGGTTTAGAGAGTGGCAATTTATTCTTAAGTTGTTTAAGACTCAAGGGTGGGTGGGTTGGGTTAAAATTGGTTAAATTGGATGCTCCATTTTGATGTTGTGGAGGCTTGGATGAATCAATGATATGAGTAGATGATTGGAAAGGTACTATATTAGTTGTTTTAGGTGGTTCAAATTGAGTCATAAGGTCTTACCTTTTTGCTTGGTCTAAGGCTTCTTCTAAAGTTTTAGGTCAAAAAAATCAAACTTTGTATTGAATGGGAGGTTTATGAGTAGTGACAAAAATTTGTAAAAGAGTGTCATCATTCATTTTATGATCCACTATATGAGAAATAAATTTACATCATTTGATGAAAGTGTGAGCAAAATCATTATGAAGTTGCTTGGCATTGATGAAATGGCTAAGGTAATTTTCAGGAAGGCCATCATGTTGGAATTCCTTCACTAGAGAATTGACTAAATCCTCTAGTTGTGAGATGGAATGTCTAGGAAGTTGGTTATAGAATTCAAGTGCATTACCAAAAAAGGTTTTGGATAAGATCTTGGTGGTATAAAATGTGTTAGTTTGGACCTATTCCTTATGTAAATTACCAAAATATTTAAGAAAGGTAGTAGGGTCCTTAGTCCCATTATATGTGATAGTTAGAGAAATGTTTCCAATATATATGGATGCAATGAATGGGTCTAAAGGTTAATTTTAAAGATGTGGAAGCATTTTTTTATTCATTGGAGGTTTAGGGATGATATTCCCATTGACATATCTAAGAGGAGGGACAAAAATTTTATTTGGTTGAGAAATGATAACTTGAGTTAGTTGACTAGTCATGTGTAATAAATACTATTTCATGTTAATTATTTGAGATTGATTGGAAGTTTTCATGATGTTATTTTATTGTATGGCTTGGGTAAGAAGTTGAGTTATATTAATAGGTGGATTGGTGTTTTCATGAGGGGCATTAGTGTTGGTTGAAAAAATATTATTTGTATTGGTGGGAGGAGGATTATTTGTAGGTGGAGGATTCCTAAAATTGGTATTGGGAGGAGGATTAGTATGAATGATCTCAAATACTTACATTATGTATTGAGTGTTTTTGGTTTAGGAGAAGGTAAAGAAAGAAAATGGATAGTTTAATCTGAAGTAATGAAATAAGTGAGGTTATTATCCAAGTCCTTAATTATGTAATGTTATGGACTAAGATAAGGCTGAAAATATGTCATCATGATGAACCAAGACTAGATAAATACACAAGGGGAATAAAAAGTGATATAAATAGTACAAGGTTGAATGGGTCAATCTTATAAAGCAAATATGGGCTAAAAAGGGTCTATAAATATTACAAGGTTGACTAGGTTGATCTTGTACAACAAATAAAGACTGAAAAAGGTATGCAAATAATAAAAGGTTGACTAGGTTGATCTTATGCAATTGAAAGAGGCTAAAAAAGGTCTGTATATAGTATAGGGTCGATTGGGTCTATCCTATATGGTGAATAGAGGCAAGAAATAGGTAGATTCCTCTTTTTTCCTATATCTTTATTTCTACTCATTCATTTTACAAACTATAAATGTGTTGGATTCATGAGGATGTAAATAATATCAACAGGGAAGATGATAAATTTGATATCAAGTTGTGAATAATAAAATTTTATAAGCAATGTAAATAAGTAAGTGTTGAAAAGAAACAAATAGTCAATTAGATCAATGCTAACCAATCCAATTAAGGCACACAAATCAAAACTTTACACTAACACTGATGAATGTAAGGTTTTGCACATATAATTAAGCAAAGATCAAGAAATCAACTTGAAAATTAAATAACTAACTAATTGGTCAACTTGAATGTTTATTAGATTATTAAGATATGATTTTTAATGTGATTGGAAATTGGCTATAAGCAAGGTACTATATAATAATCTAAGGATGGTTTTAGGTAGTTTGGGCTAAAAGAGACTATAGTGGTAATGATACAAGCTTGGTATTGGGGCCTACCCCTTCACTTCACACATCATAGTGATAAGGGTGTTGGGTGCTTACCCAGAACATATCATTAACCATAATTTATACTTGACTAGAGCATCATGTCAACTTCCGCACTTGGTGATGAAATACAAGTAGGTTGGCCTTGGGTAGATAAAATGTTAAAGTTCTTGTTTATGTTTTTGTGATTTGGTCATGTGTGCATAAAATATAACTAGTGAAACTAAATGGTTAATAAAAAACCCCTAATTAGACTATGTGAACTATTCTAATCATGAAAGCAATAATAAAATAAATATGTGAGATAATTACTAGCATATATGAAGTTAATTTTGAATTGAAACAAGGTATAGTATTGACACACTCTATGCAATAAATATAGAATAGTTTGATAAGGTCAAACCTTCACTATGTAAGTAAGTTTTGAAAATGTATAGCGTCAGTTAAGGTTGACCTAGTTATTTCAAACAACACATACAACATAGAACTAGGTTGGCATGGTCGATCTAATTGACTGTACAAGGGTAGTTTTGAAGACTATAAACTATGAAAATAAATATATATAATAAATAAATAAATAGAGAGGTATAAAGGAACCTTTATGTATTAGAGATGAAATTTAATAATATTTATAATTAATAACATTGAATTATGTTGGTAAAACTTGTAAACTAGGTCAACATGATCAATCATGTTTTGCAAGAACTTGCTACAGAGTGTTAAAAATGTATAGAGTTAACTAGGTCAACCTAGTAGGCTAAACTAGATGTCTCAAAGGCTAGAAACCTATACTAGGTTGAATGGGTCAATCTAGTTGCATGTTCATGGAAACATGTACACATAAGTCAAAAAATTAGGTTAACAGAGTCGACCTAGTATAATAAAAATAATGACTAAAAGAATGAAAATAAGTGAAAAAATCCTGCAAGGGTTAGTTTCACATCAGGTTCACCAGAATGTATGAAATTATAAATACATCATGTCTATAAATCAATCATGGCTCCAAGAATATAGATCATACCTACACTTTTTATTGGGGATACATTTGTTAAGCAGGAACATGACCAATATGAGGATCCGCTAGACCTGATTAAGGGATCACTTATCATAACATATCATGCTAGGAAGGGTTCAAAATCCTATACTTTAACATAATCACACAACAAACCTAATGGATTCTGAAGGCTTAAAGAATTCACTTATTTTAATAATAATAAATTAAATATAATCTAGTTCACACCAAAGCTTATGGTATAAAGTGGGTGTTAGAAATAATAAAATAACTAAACTAAACATATATTATAAGACATATACTCATGTAAATGTATACATAATCCTAATACATGGGATAAAAATACAAATGTATTATCTATCTACTCTTAAAAAGGAGAAATAAAGCTAGGAATACTTACCTTTGAAGATGAACCCACCGAGCCTCAATCTCTCCTTTGGCCAAGGTGCTTCGTAAGAGATTGTTGTAGTTTATAAGGATAACGAATATAAATTAATTCTAGGATACACAACCTATATAAGCATCCAAAATAATTCCCCTCTAGACAAGTTCCATATCTCGAAAGAAAGTATGGAACCCTAAGATTTATTACTCAAATAGAATGGTCAATAAGCAAATGTTCATTTACACTTCTTCATTCTTAATTATTCTCTTATGAAATGGTGGGAAATGAACTTGTATATATAGTCATATATTTCCTTGAATCCTCTTGGAAATATCGACTATATAGGGTCAACCTAGTTGACCTAATGTTTTTTTGGGAATAATTCACTAGGGCTGAGCTAGATTGGCTAAAAGGATAACAAGTTAAGAAATTTAAAAATACCCCTAAAGTATATTGGGTTGACCTAGCCAACCAAGTAAAAATAAAAAACTAAAAGGTATTTAAGGCAAGAAAAGGAGGGATGGAAAGAGGAAAAGATTCGAATAGGTAAGACTGAGAAGAATAAGCTTTGGGTTAATGGTTTTAGTAGACAAGTGTGCAAATGACAAGTGGAAAAAGGGAAAAAAATATTAAAAATTATTGATAGTCTACCCACCCCATTTATGGTGCACCCCTTAATACATTCACTTACATATATTGAGACTCGATAGGTTCTTTCAAGATACAAAGTGTTAGTAATCAATAAAAGTTTGAAAATATTGTGTATACAATTTCCATTCTTACTATAGTATAGATAAAAACCAATATTTCACATCACATTAAAATTGACCACTTATGATTTCATGGATGACTAAATGGATTATGACTAAAGTATTCACTCAAGAATATTGAGTATCATTTAGATATAAGATTTCATAGATGAAGCCCTCAAGAATTTTAGCAAACACTATAATGTAGTCAAAAGGTGGACTGACAAAAGGGCCAAAATCAAAACATTTTAAATTTCATACTTGATCTTACTATGGGATAAATCCCATGATAAAAAAGGCCAACATGAAAAATTCATTCCCCTTTGGATCGGTCCATATCAAATTGTAGAGATACTAGGTGATAACACATTCAAACTGAAAGACTTAAAAGGAAATGACCTAACTCTACCTATGAAAGGATAGTACTTGAAGCACTACTTATTAGCTTCCCCTTTCACCCCCACTAAAGGAATATGAGTTTTTTTAGTGTATTAATAGGTAAGGGTAGATTAGTTTCCTTTTTACTTTGATTTTTTATTGTGTGTTTACTTTCAATTGTTTTCTTTCCTTAGATTAGTTATTATGTTTTATATCTTAGCAATAATCCCTTTGGGAAAGTTCCCAAGTTTCTATTTCATTCATCCCAAATCTTTAAATATGAATATTTGAGGGGTAAAACCCATGTACATACCAATAGATGGTTGTCCAAAGTGTGAAACTACACTACCTTTTGGTTTATAAGATTGGAAGGTTCTAATTTTGAGGTTACCATTTCAAAGAGTTTGTGCTTTATTGCAATTATAATTTAGTTATAACAATCATATTTTTTATTTGATGAATAGATTAAAATTATAATAGATAATACATACTAGCACTTAATCTCACATCATAAAATTTCTTAGGTAGAACTTAATCACTAAAAGTGAATGCTTCTTGAGAAAAAGTTTTGAAATCTCTCAAAACCTATCCAATAAACTGGTTTCCAACATCCAAGGGTTTGCAAAAAAAAATATGTATATCAAGTTGAAATAAACTTGACACTATAAGCTGATTTCCTTTGAAGGTGATTTGGGTAATCTCCATCATTGCTATGGATGCTTGGCTAGCAGTGGAGTGAGGCCTAGAGTGAAGCGAAAGGTATATCTATAGGGGCTATAGATGTTTGGATGGCAGAAAAGAAATACCTAGGCCAACCCATTAAAATTTGAGCATAATTATATACCTAAAAGGTACTTACATAGGACCCATGTTCAAAGCCATAAAGCTCAAAGTTGTTGATTATAAAATCCAAAGGCAGATTGGTTAATTAATTCAAAACACACACATAATATGCATGGTTTTCAAATTTTTAGTCTTTAATCCTTCAAGTGGAAAGCCATTAGTTCTAGAAAACTAATTATAATATTTGTTACATCTACAAGGAGATGAATACTTAAGGATTACATTTTAAACTAGGATATCTGAATTCCAACATATTGCTATGTTTCCCATAGAGGTCAAAATTTGTTGAGATCAACACACCCCATTTTCCTAAAAATGGGGACCCTATGGAAGTTTTGGTTCATTAAACTTAGGATACACCCTACTATTGTATCCACATGATTAAAACCACTTTTATATAAATTGAAAGATTTAAAGTTATGTTGGTCCATGATAAATGTTAATGTGTACCTTTTAAAATGTTTCATTAATGTTTAGCTCATTGATTTTTCTAATGATCTGATTTGTTCAAAATTGCTCTTACAAGGCATTACAACTCAAATATGTAAGGTATTATCCCTATGACTTGATCGATATTACTTAATTAAGGTGTTGAAATCATAGTATTACTTTGGCTATGTCTAAATTCATATTACATACTATTACATACCTTGATTTTAAGTTTTAGATTAGGGTCTGAGTTGGATCCACACTCAAGGTTTATGAATTTAGACTTGCCCCTTTTATTTTATCTCATGATTTGAAAACTTTTGAATTTTTACTTTATTCAGGAACTTGATGCCAACTCAGCCTCAATCAACAAATGGTAGTGTTTCATGCACTAATTACTTATCCACATGGAGTTTCAAGCTTTGTCACACATCTTTTAGATTTTTAAAAGTCTCATGACCTATAAAACCAATCATAGCATGTCACTTGTCACTCAGTCATGAAATTTCAAGTTCAAAGGAAAAAGTTACAAAGCCTCATAACCCAATAATCTAATAGGATTCTACCACTTGTCACTCAATCATGACATTCTAGTTCACAAAGAAGTTATAACTCAGCTAGAAAATGCATTTTGGCACCCAATCATTTCCCCTAAGGATCTTATTATTTTCTAAAAAATCTTGTGACCCAATGATCCAATGGGAGTTTTCCACTTGGAACTCATTCTCAGTGTTTCAATTTCAAGGAGAGGTCATAACTTAATCAAAGCATGCCACATGAAACCTAGTCATGAACTTCTAAGGCCTTAGTTAATTTTTAAAGCTCATGACCTAGTGACCCAATTGTAGTGTTCCACTTGGCACTCTATCACGTCCCTTCACCCCTTACAATCAAGGTATAATTCTCAATTCCAAAAATGCTATAAGTACACAATGGGATGACACTTGACATTTAGTCATTCAATTTTGAATAATAAGATATGGCATGGAAGCCACCTGATAGTTGAAACTAATTGATTGAAGACACATGGACCCATTATGTCATGGTAATAATGTGATCAAAGGAAACTATGAAACCAAACAAAGAGTGATCCAATCAAAATATGACACATGAAAAATTGTCATAGTGTTTAGGTCCATTGAAGGTTTCATATAAAAAATATGTGTGATAGTGTAAGACAATAAGAGCTTGACACTTAGAAAACTAGTGGAGGTCCCAAAGCCACATCAATAAAATAATAAAAGGTGTTGATCCATGAAACATTAAAAAGGAGTGATCTAATCAAAAGATGATGCTTGGAAGAATATTGTATAATCCACCTAGATAGCCTAATACTCAAAATAGAATATTGAAGTTCATGAAAGAGTACCAAGTATTGAGATTTCATCAAGTACAACACCTAAAAGGTGCATAGTTATTCATAAATTTCTAGTTGTACATGAAAATTAAATTTTAATGGGGTTGATTTTGGTGGTTTTATATCTAGGTCACTTCAATAAAAAATTCAAGCCTATGATAATAAGCCACATGGACAAGGTGAGGCTAGTGATTGGTTGATTCCTTAAAATGTATTTTTGAATCTATTAAAATAAAATTGAAGATCCACCCAAGATTTAAATCAAAGAGAGTTAAAGATACTTGCCATTTTTGACTCGTATCTTTAAGTTCAAATTCTAGAATTTAGGGTTTAAATCTTGTTGTCTTAAGGAATTACATTCACTTTCAATTATTATCTAGTAATAACTTTGAAATATTTTGTGATTGTTTTTAGGGATTTATGTATATTTATTCTCCAATAAATCAATCCATGAGCTCCTCAATAGAAAAATTGAATCTATGGTCAAATTTAGAACATCCGGAGCCACCAAGAAGGAATAAGTTCCATTCCTCTACTCCTATATAATGAACATCATCTTTTGGGACACTAATTTCAACTGAGTTTCATTCGACACTGAAGACAAACATTATAATGTTTTTTTATACCATACAAAAAGTACTATAGATAGAGACAATGATGATGAGGAAGACTCCAATGATGTATAATATAAGTTAGACATTTTGGTACTCAAATCTATAGGGTTACACAAGGTTACATCTAACCTAAGGTAATCCCCTACGTAGACTTAGTTTAACAAATATTTCTTTAATCTATGTGTGTTAATATGATTAAGTCTTTTAATTTGGGAAAATACATTTTTTTTATATCTATACTAGCCTTTTAGGCTTATTATGATCTGCCCAAACCAAAGATTGTTTTCAACCAAGAGACTGTGACCCAATTGCTCTAAACCCATGACATCAAGGAATTTTTGAGGGAGTGGCTTGAGAACAAGGGAAAATTTGTATGTAAATATAAATAAACAAGATCCCCATTACCTAGTTTAGGAATGGAGTGTGAATGGGAATGGATATGATGAATTGGTTGCATGGGGCCAATGACATAGGCCATGTAGATGAGAAGTGGTTCCTACTTTTATCAATGATAATAGATTATGCACAAACTCACCCATTAGGATAAATCATATCATATAACTTGGTATCATAGATTAAAAAGGTTATGGACAATGAAGGGGATCATTTCTATATGATGTCTTACCTAGTGGATGCCATCTGTGCTACCAAGAAGTTCCCCTAATTCACCAATTGGTATCCAAAACTAAAGTGGATTATTCCTCACACATTTTCAAAGGTAAGAGTGTATAAATACAAATATGAAATGAGGTCCATAACTAAGCACTTATATCTAATATTGTATAGGGTCATCCATTAGTGGCCCATTCCTAGACTATTAGAGGAAATTATAATGACACTAAGTACCCTGGGAGCCTAAAAATACTATTTAGACTACACAGTGATAAGGATAGTCATAATTAAGATAACCCCCTCAAGTTATATACCATAGTGCTAGATAAACTAGTTGAACAAGAAATTTTATTTCAATTACTCACAAGTGTGGATGGATTATGCAATAATAAGAAGAGAGGATTGGTTCATCCTTAGTTATCCAACATTAACCAATTTAGAATTGATAACTAGAACTCTATCAATGATAATACTAAGCAAATACCCACCTTTGAATTTTAAATAGATATCAATAGGGAATGGGACCCTGAACATATAAAATTAAAACACTGCATCAAGCACAAGGAATCCCTAAGCATAACCTACCATCATGAGCCTAAATATGAAGACATGTTATACATAAATGTAGCCAATGACACATAGGTGAAGAAGAGAATTAAGGATGCCAATATCCCATAGGTTTAGGGGAGGTTGGAAGATGTAGGTTTCTATCAAGTTTTTAAACATAAAGATCCTAAGGAAAAAGCATATATATCCATAGTCCATGTTTTTATTAGTAATGAATAAATACCAACTAACCCTTAGCCTAGTTAGAATATATTATAATCATTGTCTCCTACTTTGGAGAAGGGAGGAGATGAGACTAAAAATCATATTGATTAGGCTTATATTTCAAGATTAACATCGAATATCCCATCCTAGGAATAAAATGTTTCCTCAATATAATCAATACCTTCTATATTACCCCCTCCATCTTCAGTGGAGGGAGTAGAAATACCTACTACAACACTAATATTTTTAGCATTAGGATTTCCTCCCATTCTTCTTATCAAGGAGGAATTAGGGAAATCTAACTAGGAATATTATTAGTTTCCTCCTTTGTTCTTATATAACTATCCCTTGAGCATATTTAGTGAACCCCCAACCCTAGACCATATGAACCTATTTCCCTATAGGACCCTCATTAGACATATTATTAGGCCCATGACTATGTAATTGCCCATTTTCAACCCCTTGTATCATCCACTTCTAATGTCTCTGTGATCGACAATTTTCCTCTAATTCTCCACAAGCCTATGCCTAAGTCAAGTCCCCAATTACCAAATTAAATTACCATTTTTTTTATCCTCCAAGTTCCTTTTTTATAAATTAGTGATTCAAATAGCACTAGTTCATCTTTGTTTTTTAGAATGACACTTGCCCCTTCATCCCCCAATTATGAATTTGTCCTAGTCACCTCCAGAGTTACTTCCCAAAAATATTCCTTCTATGGATTGAAACCAACTCATCTATTAACTCCATCCACCCAACCTTAAGGGGTAATTTAAGAAAAATATTAGATAAAATAAATTAAGTTGGATATAATGGAGAACTAGTATTTGGTCATAGTGGACCTTCTAAAGTTCTCACTGGAGTTTGACAAGAAGTCTAGGAAAATGAAGAGAATAACCAAGAGGAAGGTCACCCATACAAACCAAATAATTATGTATAATTTATAAGAAACCCTATTTTATTTTACCAATAAGAAGAGAGCCAAGCCTAGATGACAATATGAAGAGGACACCCTCTCAAATTTAAAAGCATATGGTGATGTGGATATAAAATTGTTAAAAGGAATGTTATACAGAGAAACCAAACTTGAATAACATCACAAAGACATTTTAATAGAGGAGAACATCACTAAGGTAGAGTGGGATATGGAGGAAATTTTCAATACACTAAGTACTATGGCCTAGTACAAAGTAAAAGGGGATGAGGTCTATAACATAATTCTAAAGGTAGATTGTTTATATGGGATGTATGACAATAAGATAGTCAACTTGGTAAAGTTGACTAGGATGAAAAAATTTTAAGACCTAAACTTAATCCCATTAGAGGAATTTAGCATTACTTAGTCTTATATAATTTTTATAATTAAAGTTTTGAACTTGTGTATTATAAAATGAGATCTTTGGGCCAGTATCTCACTTAGCAGGGTGATAGAGTCATAACACTACTTAAAGAGGTTGATATCATGCACCTTGGTAATAAGGATGGTTCCATTATCAACAAGGATGCTTTCCAATCCCATATAAGAAAATTTATTACCAATTTCAAGAAACAAGCCATAGCTAGAGGAGTGATCTTTGGGTAGGAGATGGTAGACTTAACAATGTCTACATATTCAAGAATAGAAAATGTAGTGGATATCAATGAGATTGTAAGACCTCTCTTGAGTAGGCATCATGCAATGGTAGGTCTTACCATCAAATTTTTGAATGCACCTATTATTGATTTGAAGTTTATTGATGGTGATTACAAGATATTCTCTAAAGCATGGAGAGGGAAGATAAAATCTTAGAAGCAAGCATGTAGTAGGACAAAAATGGTCATCATAGGAGATTATTCCTCCTCATCTCCTCTTGGAATATATTCTTCTTTGCCAATAGTAGGAATCATTCCTTACTCATATATTATGGGTTCACTTTCATCTTCTAAAGTAGGAGATTCATCATCATCCACATCAATAGGATCCCATATTGGTACTTAAGGAGTGAGATTTCCACTTTATAGTATTTATTTTGATGAATGTCATGTTTTAATTCCCCTCAATATATTGTAATATATTCTGCCATTTGAATTAGGAATATTCTTTAGTTTTTTTAGGACATGAGGGACTTTGTCCACTGATAGATGTCATGTATTTAATTCTTTTTCAACTATTATAACCATCTCAGGCATGAAAAAGGCTTATATATAGGGGTCATCCCCCTCAATTGTACTTCAAAACAATATTGTTATGAAATTAATGCAAAGAGAGAGAAAAATTCCTATAATTTGTTCACTCTTTCATTTTTTTATATTTTATTTTTTCTCAAGTTTTGATAATAAAAAATGATTTCATTTTTCTAGTGGTTAATTATGATAGTAATGTTTTGAATGCATCTTTTTGTTTTGTGTTTTTAGCTATGCTAGAAATTTGTTTTATGTATGCTCTATTTCCTTTCTATTTTGTAAATGAATGTGCTGATAGGAATTTGTTATAGGTAGCTACTTTAAAGGAATAATTTTCAGATATATGCATTATATATACCCTAGAATCCCCACTACATTTATGTTATTTTGATTTTAGCACAACAATCCCATGAATGTTAGTTTTATTTGAAATTTATAACTTCTTTTCTACTCTACCCTTCTTCCCATTTTAAACTTTTTTTAAACATGAATAACTTTAGATTATTGCTCACCATAAATATCCACCTGTTTGTTTAAATTTTGGGCATAAATTGACAAATTATAAATAAATTTTACATCATAACAACACACATAAATTATAGATATAATGTGTCACTACTAAGCTCCTACTATCTCTACAACAGGGTTTGATTGCAAACTAAAGGTGGTAGCCACATTACCATTCTATAAAAATGAACTAATCCTTAAGGTTTTCCAAGACCTACAATACAATCTAAGAAATATTGATTTGTTATTCACATCATATCATTGACATAGATATACATCAATAATTTTCTATACTTAAATACTATTCTACAAACCCAGATTCTCAACACATAATGACTCTTGGACAAGATGAGGATGAATAACCTAGAGATCCCTTAGAATGTTGAGGAGGATGTGTGATTAATAGTGGTAATATCTCCAACACATTATGATATAAAATTAATATATCAAATGGGTTGTACTGAGGAGGATTGTATAGAACCAAAACCAAAGGGTGTTCTTCCATGGGATAGAGCTTCTTTAATTAGTGGATACTTAGAAACCCATGTACTTAATTGGGTGAAAGGAGATCAGAGTTTTATCCATTGAAAATGGTGTTTTTGAGTGAGCATCTAATACCCTAGTAATTTGTCACAAAAGATGGTGGTTTCATTATTTTATTTCAATATCATGTACCAGATGAGACCCACAAGGTGAGTGTTCTTGAATATTCAATAAAGGGGATTGTTTTGAACTAGTGGGAGATACACTAAGAGGCTAAGTTAACATGGGACAAAGTGTACGAGCTACTCATAGCTTAATTTAAACTTCTTGAGACTATCAGAAGAGACTGACCTATCTATCAAGAGGGTGAATGCCCGAAACTACATATGTATAGGTGTATTAAGGTGTGGATGTTAAAGGGTATAGCTCCTAACTTTTGGTTACATGGTTTCATCTATACCTTAGTTGTTTTCCCTATATCATGGTACATCCATCAAGAGAAAATAAAAGAAACAAAGCACTTGGCACACATACAAGCCAATTTCATACAATTTTTTTTTTTGAAAGTGATAATCGATATGTATAAATCACTCTAAAAAATATGAAAACCTTTCTATGCCATGAAATAGTTGAAGATTTACCAACATAAGGGGAACCTGATTCTCATGATGTCACAAATTCTAAAAATTGGCCAAGGTGAGGCCCAACTATGGATTCAACCCTTTTGTAGGATATAAGAAGAGGAAAACTAATCTTCTCATATGAACAATGAGGATTACATGGATATAAGGGATCTCTTCAAGCCAAAAAGAGATTTAGATCCCCTACCAGAACTAGTCAAAAAGGAAACAAAGGAGAAAAAGCTATAACATTTATAGTTTCTAGAATGTGAAGGAGAAAATATACTCTACAACCTCATTCCTAAAGAACACAAAATATATGAGGATACATTAAAGGAGAACATATAAAATATTGGTACAAAAGGACCAAAAATGTCACATATTGGAGACTATCACACACAAGAAGATATCTCAGAGTTTTTATAATTACTTTGAGATTATTAGGATATCTTTCCTATAACTTTTTTAGAAGTTAAAGGTGTTAATACTTCCTTTTGGAAGATTCACATATAATTAAAATATTTCACATGACCAATCAAGAAGAAACCATATAGGCTACACCTGAATATGAAGCTAAAAGTGAAAGCTAAATTTAATTGCATGTTGGAAGTAGGCATTATTTTTATAGTTGAGAAAGTTGACTGGGTCAGACCTATGATAGTTTAAATAGAGAAGAATGGGGAAGTATACATTTGTGGAGACTACCACATCCTTAACAATGCTTGTGTCAATGATCTATCTACCATTCCCTTCATATATGATGTTTTAGAGGCTATTTTTAGGTATGAAATGTTCTCATTCATAGATGGATTTAATAGTTACCATCATATACCCATAAAAAAAGAGGATAGGACAAAAACCACATTCACCATAGAATGGGGTTAGTTCACTTATAATGTCATGCCATTTGGACTCACAAACACACATGTGGTGTTCTTCAGAGCTATGTTGAATGTGTTCAAGGATTTCATTCATGACTTCATAGAAGTATACTTGGATGATTAGACCATGTTTTATTTATTTATAGAACATTTATCAAAACTTAGATTCATTTTAGAAAGATGCATAACACTATGAATAGAGATAAATTTAAATAAATGGCTATTGTTCACACCTTTTAGTGTTTTATTAGGTCATGTAGTATGTAGTATAAGAATCTGAGTAAACCATGCTAAGATCATAGTCATTTTGAATATGACACCCCCAAAGACTTCAAAAAAAGTTTGATCCTTTCTGGGACACATTGGTTATTAATGGAAATTCATCAAGGGATATGCCACTATATTAGCTCTTTTAGAGAAGCTGCTAAAAAAAGAGTTTGTTTTGTATGGACAAAGAACTGTTAGGCCACATTCTTTGATTTGAAGCAGTGATTAATGACTACTCCAATCCTTGTTTTTATACATTAGAGTAAACATTTTCATGTGCATGTGGATGATTTAGTAATTTTGGTGCGAGTAGTACTCACATCGGTAGGAGATGGATGATTGGATAATCTGATACACTTTGCAAGTAGAAAGTTGTCAACTATAGAAAAGAATTATACAACAACTGAGTGAGAAGATTTAGTGATAGTGTTCACACTAAAAAAGTTTAGGCACTACTTTTTGGACACATTATTTGAGTTATTCATTGATTATTAAGCTCTGTGATACCTTATGAACAAGCTATTATCAGGAGGATGAATATCTCATTGGTTGATACTTTTCTATTAATTTCAATTCTATATTAACATCAAAACAAGATGGAATAATGTTAGTCCAAACCATCTCATCTAGCTAACTAATGGTGAGGAACCTAAGGAACTCCAAGCTTAGTTACTAGATGCATAATTATTTAATGTGACTATGATTCTAGAATAACTACAAGAGATCACATAGTTTCTTAAATAAGGGACATTCATAAATCACTATACAGAAAGAGATAAGAAATACATGATAACCATATCTCTTCCATATAATCTTGTTCATAGATTTTGATATTACTTAGGTAAAGATAAAGTCATATGAATAGTGGAACTTGAGCATGACCATGTGCAAAATGTGGATGAAGTTCATCAAGGAGTAGTAGGAGGACATTTCGTAGAAGATGCAACTACAAGGAATATTTTAAAAAGTTGTATTTGGTAGCCTTAGATATTTTAATATATATAGAGAGTTTCATTGAAGTGAAATGTTTTTCAAAGGATGGGGAAGCCACAATATTAGGATGAGATGTATTTATATCCCATAATAACACAATAACCCTTTGAATAGTGGGGATTGATTTTATTAGGCCAATAAATCCCCCAAGTAAATTTAGTAAGGTAAGGTATGTAATTATCTTGATATATTACTTTAATAAATGATTAGAAGCTATTATGACTCCAAATTATGCGAAGGACATAGTTAAGTTACTATATGAGAATATCATTACCAAGTTTGGTTGTTCTATTAAATTGATATGTGATAAAGGAACCCATTTTATGAATAAGACCATCAAGACCATTATATATGATTTTTTGATATTGCATCATAAAATCATTGTGTATCATCCACATGCAAATGGCCAAGTAAAAGCTATGAATAACATGATCAGTAAGATGCTCACTAATATATGTGATGTGCATCGAGATGACTAAGAGGATAGACTTCTATCTATTTTATGGGATTATCATAGGCATTATAAATGTGAAATAGGGTTTACATTTTTATAGTTAGTTTATGGTCTTGAAGTTGTGATGCCCATGGAATATAAACTTCTTAGTCTACATGTAGCTAATGTATTAGATATAAGTGATACAGACTCACTAAATCATAGATTATTGAACTTGAATTGCATAGATGAAGTAAGACATAGAGAAGTATGGTCCTAGGAGATAAAAAAGCATAGCCAAAAGGCATGTCATGATAAAAACTTACAAACAAAGGAATTCTAGATAAATCAACTTGTTCTTCTATATGATAGCAGGTTTAGATCTTTCCCTAGAAAGTTTCACATCTAGTGAAAGGCTCCTTACATCATTAATGAACTTTTATAACCTAAAATAGTGGTCCTACATTATTTTTAAGTAAATAACTTACTTGAGCAGGCAAATAGATGTAAGTTGAATTTCTACCATCATTTATTAATAAAAATATGGAATAAATGTGATATATCACATGAAATAGATCATAGAGAGGTTTTTAAAGTGTTATTTCAATTTTTTTTGTATTTTATGTGTTTATTTAATCATATGTCAATAATTGTAAATGCATGTATAGTATGTAACTAGAAGGATACATGCAATAGTTGAAGCTAACATTATTATGGATATCTTACTAAAGGTGGCAAGGTGTGTATAGTGTATGTATAATACTTAAGTCTGAGAAAGACACATGCATCTAAATCCATAGAAAATAGTGCATTTTAATGATTAATTAATTGCATTTAATGATTAAGTATGAGGTGGGAGATTGATCAATATCTTATAAAATTGATGGGTTTATGCAAGAAATGGAATAAAGAATGTACAATTGAATTATTGTTAATACAATAGGTTAAAAAGCATCAATTATTTTCGTAATCAAATGTCACATTAGCTAAATGTTACCACATCATTCAAGTATATCCATTTCATTTAAATCTCACATGTGAAGGATTGAGTGACAACACAGCTCATCATGATTGTAAACCATTGAAGGAGGTGTGAGATGATATAGATTGGTCACTTAGGCAAATCCATTAATAACTATTGCTAAAAAAAGTAAGGTGTTATCCAAATTCCTAATTATTTTTAATCTTTACTTAGTAGCTTTCATGAAATTATTTTAGAAAGAGATGTGCAATGGATGAGTTTTATCACTCCAAACTCATCAAAGAATTTATAGAAACATAGAATGAGGACAAGGTCATCAGTTTGGCATTACACCAAACATACTTTATAAATCCAAGTGGTTATGAGTTTGCTTGAAACATGGAGCTACACATGTTTATCCCAAACCTAACTGAAGGATCATAAGTATCCATGTCAGCATAGCCACATATGATATGTAATACTAATGTGGAGTGCTTGATATGTTTACCCACTTTTGGGTAACTAAGTAATGTCATAGAGGTTTTATTGGGCTGCGATAGTGAGATAAAGATTTATATTTACTAAGATACAACCATACACATTACTACTACTATGATGGCTAGGGTGACAAGACTGCCTACACAAGGGAGGTCAATTGTGTATCAAACATTTCACACTCCATCCATTCTTCCAAAGATACAAGAAAGGTACTCTCACATTTCTAAAGGAATTACCTTAGAATATGTTGAATATGTATTAGAACACATTATGGTTGAACTCATTTCTAGAGGATTCTAGTAGACAACTAAGGATGCCAAATAAGATACCAAAATGGTCATCAAAATTGCCCATCAGATGATCCATCATAGTGAATAATTAAACTAGCCAAAAATTTTGTTTACCAAACTCACTTCTAACATCAAAAAAAAATTGGTGATTGTGAAACAAACCATCTAGTACTAATTTTTAGTATTATTGTTGATGTTTATATAGTGGAAGTCTCCTGAGGGTGAATTTTACCTTGATGTTGACTATTGGTCATATTTCAAGTTATAGTGTCTCATCTGGACCCATGAGATCATATGCTTTGGGTGTCAAGCCATGTTTATTACTTGGCAGGATGAGTTGGTCAAATTTATCATAACTAACTTCTGCATCCCATATGATGGCATGTAATACTTAGGACATAATGTAGTTGTTATAAATCTATTTAAATACATTGTTATTAGAGTTCATGAACTCCTCAAAGTTCTAAATCCACCTCTTTTATAATTTATCAACATGTAGCTTTCATAGACTGAGGTGGCTAAGAAAAAATGATCACAACAATGAGACCCACTCCATTGTAGATAGTACCATAATCTATTATATATGTTGTGAATAAAACTATGTAACCTTCAATAATAGCTATTCTAATTTGATATTTTAAGAAGTGCAAGGTACCTAAAGGCCAAGGATCTCCATCTCCTCCATGGTAGAATATTCACATCTAGCTCACATGGTTGGCTGACCTAAGTGTACCTAAAATCATTGAGATTTATGATTTTGCCACATCTAAGCACTGATGAATAATAGGTATATAGGATGATGATGGATGATATGGTTAGAGACGTTTATGAGAAGGAAGAAGAAAAAGAGTATTTATTATGGAAAGTAGTATGTACCATCTAGGTGTGAAACAAAGTGCCTAAAAATATTTGGATATAGATACCTCCTTGCCCAATCTTTATCATCATCAACATAGTGGACAAAGAAGAAAAATTATAGAAAATCCATTAATCATTTGAGGTAGGAGGATAAACTATGATTCCATTACAATTAGGAACTATTGAAATAAGTCCCATAGTACCCTTTTTTTATGTAGGTGGACTATATGTACTGATTGATAATCAAGGGTCTAAACCTTACCTATTCTTATGCACAACATTAGAGAACCTATGATGGAAACAGAATCTATGTAGGAAGTTCCACCATCCAAACCTACAAGATGCTTGGTTTGCAAGGAGTAGGTTTCTCAGGAAGAAGTGAAAATGACTATTTTTATCTCTCATCCATCTCAATTTGAGGAGGCCATGAGTGACATAGAAGAAGTTTCATTGGACACTCAAACTACCAAGGAACAACAACCCACACATTAGGAAGGGTAAAGAGTAGATGAGTATCACTTGTGTCAAGAGGAAAAGTACAAAGTTAAGGATAAGCTTATGTATAAGGAATAAACAATGAAAAAAAAATGGGAGCAATCCTAATGATATACAAAGGAAGAAGCAACTCAAAAATAAGCCATTAATGTTGAAGAAATTTTCTAAAAACAAGTAGAAGATGACAAGACCAAATTATAGAAGGAAGCTATAGCTACCACATGAGCTCAACAATAATCGTATGTAGTCAATCAACCATGAAAAGATGAATTTAAAGTATAACACAAATAGATAGAAGCTACTAAGGAGATAAAGAAGAACTAGATTGCATAGGAACAAGCACAATAATAGGTCATGTACCAAGCATAAAACATAAGTTGTAGGTAGAAAAGGTTGATAAAATGATAAAAAATGATGCACAAAAGAAAGCATAGGTAGAGGAGGGAAAGATGGTGTAATTGAATGCAGATAAGTAGGCATAAGAGGATGCTACAAAGAAAATTGATATATAATCTTAATCTACTACTATTATGGTTCCATCTATGACAAATCCCTTGAGTTTAAATCCTTTTCTACCATCTCACAATCCACTTCAACCACAATTACGAGATACTTTGGTTACCTTGTATGATGATAATGCTTTCTCAAACTTGTATAACATTTAGATGTGGGATTTGTTTTCCACCTCTACTTGGTGTACTATCTTCTCTCTTCCCATTTCTCCTTGGCACACGAAACATGCAAGTACTTCTATCATACACATTATCTTGAATTATACCACTATCAAAGCATCTTTATATGTTTCTCAATTATAATTATATATATAAATTGAAGGTGATGATGTATTTTAGAATTTTGTTTCATAGAAGGTGGTTGTATTGGAGCAATAGGTTAAGGATATTGAATACACAAATTTTTCCATCATCAAGAAGTCACATATTTCCCAAAATAGTATGGAGGATGCATGTCCCAATTTATACACCTAGTTGATTACAAATACATCACTCTTAGACATGGGACAACTTGTTTATTCTTCTCAACAAGCTTACACCAACTAGTAGACCTTCAATCAAATGTGCATCATATAGAAGGGGAAATCCATCAAAACTAAAATAGAGATCCTTTATGAGTTGTTATCTAAGTACCAAACCAAATTTGAGACTATTTTCACTTATACTATGCACATTACACTTCAAATACTCAATTAGAAGAAGCAATTGGATATAATTTTAACCACTATGTAGTATAAATTTTCTATGGATGCCTTCACCCATGATTATATCACTATGCCCAATTCCACTCCTAATACTATGGATGTTTCCCTCCAAACCTCACCTACTGTATAGATTCATATAATGCAAAATCTAGACACTTGGTAGAACTAGATGTTGAACAACTTTTTTTCTACCATGCAGACACAATGACATGTAGATAAGCTAGTTCAACACCATGGTGAAATCACCACCAAAGTTCACATGTTGAAGTCTACTTTTCTTGGGATGGTTGATACCAATATTCACCAAGTAATGATAAATCAAGTCCCCTTACATGTTGTACAACTCTTTTTCCAACATGGAAACACAATGACATGTAGATAAGCTAGTTCAACTCCATGGTGAAATCACCACCAAAGTTCACATGTTGAAGTCTACTTTTCTTGGGATGGTTGATACCAATATTCAAAAATTGATGATAAATCAAGTCCCCT